>JAMZAV010002624.1:0-87619 GCA_024449915.1 Sweltsa coloradensis
GGGTGTACCCCAAGGCTTAAGACGTGATAGCCATAACAGTATTCTGGTTCGGTAAGACGTGAGAAGTTGTTGCGGTTATCATAAAATAGAGCCTAGTCATGTGATTGGGAGAGATGTACATATTCCGGCCTAATTAAACCAAAGTAAACCTTTGATGTTCAATTGAATGTGTTTGGTTTATTTTGTATCAAGGGCGCGTCAACCGTGAGGTCATAACGCACAACTGAATGTTCAAACTCAGGACCAGACGAACACAAAGTATACGGCGCTCTGTTCAAACTGGAAGTAGAGTTAACACGGTATTGCTTGCGACTCTCACGCTACCGTGTGAATAACACTTTTAAGTAAGGATGGCCGGTGTAGGTGAATAACCAGGTTATTAGGGTGTTAGGTAACTGATAGAAGGTTTCTCAACTTCATTAATTGGGAAACACTCCCGTAGGTCCTGATACCCCGCTGAGATAGATTGTTTAATTTCTGGATTGATGTCCATATGATAAGGGAATGCCCGAGGGCTGTTACAGAGGACTCACTACCAGCATTCGCATTAACTACTGAAGAAAACCTCGGGGAAAACTTTCAGTCAGGATTGCTGGTGGTGGGATTCGAGCCCGTGACCTCCCTCATCAGAGTCTCACACGCTACGTATGACTATCTCTTTGCTCAGAGTTAGAGTGATCTCGGAATTACTTGCGACTCGCACGCTACCTGGTGAGGAATTGAGAGACTAGCGTGCTTTGTAGACAATTTCTCAAACTAAACTTTGCACACGTATTTCGTAGATTGCACTGTATGCATACATTTCAGCAACAATTTACGACGACGTGAGAAACTAGGGCGCATCAACCGGTTAGGTCATGTTGCGCAGCCGGTATTATTGTTAATTAATTGAGTTTGTGGTGTGTTTGACGTTAATATTGTTTTCAAAGTCGATGAAAGAAGAGAATATCATAGAGATGATGGTGATAGCAAAAGAAAAGTTGTTACTTGGTCAAATAATTAAATGTAGAGAAAATGTCTGCAAAGTTATAAATGACATAGTTTGTCGCCGTTATCTAAGATAGGAGGATTCTGAATCACAAACTTCCTGTTCTATGACACGTTTCCGATGTGTTCAGAAATGTTTTAAAACAATTTGAGACAGGACTTATCAACGAACCTTTCACGTCTGGTTGTCTGAGCGGTTGGTTGGCGACTACATCAACTGAAGCCGTGGACACCTGAAACAAGACAGGAATAGGGAGACTTAGATTGGATGCATGTATTTTATATATTTTTTTGGAATCAGGGCGCTTCAACCGGGAAGGTCATTTTACGCCTCCTGATATCGTTACTATTTATCGAGTTTAGTGTTTGTTTAATTGATTATATTTGGCTATATAATAATATTTGATAAGTAAAACAAATTATAGGTGAAAATAGTGATAACTAAGAAAATATATTTTTTATACTTAGATGAAGGGCGTGTCAACCGTTTGTTCATAATGCGCCACTCAAACCTAGGACAGGGGGGGGAGGAGGAGCCCATGCTGACCAGAACGGTGTATTATCCCACTGCCTAATCGCGTACTGCCTAAAAAAGGTTTTTATACCTGCTTGACCTTTTTTTCTCATACTTACAAAGATTTTTCTCGTACTGCCTAAAAAGGGATATGTGGGAGTGGCTGTCTCGTACTGCCTAAAGATCCCCCTGTTTTGGTAACGTACGTCTTTTGTGTTGTCTTTATTTCTTGATACCCTGTATATTACATTTGGGCGCGTTATTTAAAATCTCTCTCTCTCTCTCTCTCTCTCTCTCTCTCTCTCTCTTTCACTCGATTTGCCTTGTTCATCGTCTGTATCAACACCTTCGTACCTAGCATCTAATTTTGGAATTTTGGAATTTATGGAATCTTGCACGCTCAAGGTACCCCCAAATTCCGCTCGGAGATTGAGTAAACCTTGCAATATTTACACGTATTTCGTACTGGCTATATTTTCCAAAGTATTGTCAAATATGATGAACAACTGCGTTATATGCCTTTTAAAACGTGTTTAATAATTTATAAAACAATCCAGAAATACCAAAATCTTTCCCGACCAGGGGATTGAACCCACGTCTCCCAAATTTCGGGTATAAGGGCGCCTTAGCCATACTAGGGAAACGCCAAACGTTGTTACGAGTGAGCAAGTCATGTGTTGAGCACCCGGGAACATTTGCATTTAAGTTTGATAATTTTATTGGTATAAAAGTTTAGTTGATATAAGGGCGCTTCAACTGTAAGGCCATAATGCGCCACTCTAGCCTCTGATAGGCTAGGGATGTTTAAGGTAGGGGGAAGAAAAGTAATGTTACCGGGTAATCAACACATGGCTCACTCACTCGTTAACCAAAGACTTTGGCGTTTCCCTAGTATCATGGATGTCAACAGTCACAACAAATGACAATTTAGTGAAGATGTGTTTTGAGTTTGGATAGCTCAATTGGTAGAGCTATGGCACGTTAAGCCAGAGGTTCTGGGTTCGATCCCCAGTCAGGGCACTTATTATTGTAAGCATAATAATAATATAGTAAAATAGAACAGAAAATATACATTATTTCCTACACGCAATGAGAGAGAGTGAGATACTTGACTTTTACAAAAAACAACAACAACAACAACAACAACAACAACAACAACAACAACAACAACACAACAACAACAACAACAACAACAACAACAACAACAACAACAACAACAACAACAACAACATTGGAGCTAAATTTTTTGAGGGGTAAGTGAAATTGAAGTCTTCGCTTCGCTCAACCAAAAATTCAATTAAAAATAAAATTTAACATAGACATCTAAAAATATAAAAAACTAAAAAGTAAATATGGAGATAGTAATACAGAGATTGATTGATAGATTAAAAGTTTTATTTTTGCTGGCAAGATTAAGGTCATGGGGCCTTTTTTTTACATCTAACCAGCTAACGAGAGATTGATTGATTGATTAAACGATTGTCGTCTTTTTTATTGATGGCGGGATTAAAGCCTGTTTAGCCTTTTCTTCTATCCAACCACTTCCTAATAACAACACAATTAAATTGCAATTCTATGATCACAAAGTTAAATGTGCAATTTAAGAACTAAAAATAATGTAAACATCATACTTAACTTCCTAAAACAAACTTAATTATGTAATAATACATTAGGAGTAACATAATTATTGCAAAGTTAAAATTTTCTAGGTATATGGTAATGTTATGCAAATTATGGATTTAAATCTATTAATGTAAATCTAAAATAGTTAAAGAAACATTCATTCATCCATTCACACAAAAGTACACAATTAATATGACATGGATTTAGTCATTGAGTGCAATATACAAGTAAGCAGGAACAGGTTGTGGTATTATTAAATTGAATATTATATGCATTATTCAATCATTGACAAAGGCTGTAGCGGCTGATGTTTATAGCTGCTTATTAATTATACTTACTCAAGTAATGTTGATAAACTTTACGCTTTAAGGTGTCGTAAATAATTACGTAAACATCCCTGATGCTGTCTAGGAGAGTATTCCAGAATCGAATAGCGTTTATTGTAAAAGAGTGGTCAAGAAGATTGGTTCTATGAGCTGGAAATGTTAACTGAGTACCTGATCTAGATTTAGTGTGGAAGGTATGGTTTGAGAAAAGGTATTGAAAATTAGATGCTAGGTACGAAGGTGTTGATACAGACGATGAACAAGGATACATCGAGTGGAGAGAGAGAGAGAGAGAGAGAGAGAGAGAGAGAGAGAGACAGAGATTTTAAATAACGCGCCTAAATGGAATACAGGGTATCAAGAAATAAAGACAAAGCAAAAAGACGTACGTTACCAAAACAGGGGGGTCTCTAGGCAGTACGAGAAAAATCTTAGGCAGTACGAGAAAATAAGGTAAAACAGGTATAAAAACCTTTTTAGGCAGTACGCGATTAGGCAGTGGGACCCGGGGCCGGTCAGAACCAACCACGGGTAAGAGGAGGAAAGGGGGTTCTCACGTCGCGGTCCTCATTGTCTTCGTCATCGTTCGTGATGTCATCGTCGTCGAGGGGTCGTCAAAAGAAGGGGGCAAGGTCCCCGACGACGATTGCCAGAGCTCGCCTCTAGTTTCTGGTTGGAAAATACTACCATTATTACTAGCTTATGTTTACAAAGTGGACTTTTTCACTTGAATCGCCTTTTACGATTAGCAGAGCCATGCTCTGGACCAATTTTACCCCGGGACGAGACTGGGGATGTAAAAGCTACATTCAACTACTACGACGTGAGAAACTAGGGCGCTTCTTCCTTAGGTCATATATTGCGCCGCCTGTGATATTGAAAATGAATTAAATAATTTTATTGTATGTTTGATAAATGTTTTGTTTTCTAAGTTTATATAAGAAAAGAAAATGATAGTGATGATAGGTGAACAAAATCTGAGTGAAATCATTAACCTGAGAGCATTGAGAAGAAAGAGTACATAAATACAATAATATACAATTATTAAAATGTTATTTTGAATCATTATTATAACATGCAGTGGCAGTGGCGCGCCAAACCCTTCAATAGGGAACCTGAGTAGCGTGCGCGGAGAAGATTGGTTTATTTGGATTAAGGACGCGTCAACCGTTAGGTCATAATGCACCACTCAAGCCTTGGGGATATGAGGAGGAGGGGGCATGCTAGTCAGAACCAGCTATGGTTAAGGGGAGGAATAGGGGTTCTCACGTCGCGGTCGTCATTGTCTTTTTCATAGTTCGTTGTGTCATTGTCATCATCGTCGTCGAGGGGTCGTCAAGGGAAGGGGGCACCGACGACGATTGCCAGAGCTCGCCTCTAGATTCTGGGAGTAATATACTCCCCTTATTACTAGCTGATGATTGCGAATTGGACTTTTATCTCTTGAATCGTCTTGTACGATTAGCAGAGCCATGCTCGGGGCCAATTATACCCCGGGCCCAGACGGGAACGGGAACTAGATTGAAATCAACGTCGCGGCGCTGGGAAGCTTCCTTAGCAGCCCGATCAGCGTGTTCATTTCCCTCTATGCCCACGTGTCCAGGTATACAGCAAAACTCTAAGATAGAACCACTAGAGTTTAGTTTTTCTAAATAGAATTGTGTGTCTTGTCTCAAATGATGACTTAATACATGAGTTTCATGGCTTGTTGATCTCAAAGCAATAGAGGAGTTCTTATCTCGACGTGAGAAACTAGGCTGCTTCAACCGGTTAGATCATACTGCTTCGCCAGTGATATTGTAATGTAATGAAATAAGTTTATGATGTTTTTTTATGAATACATTGTTTTCTAAGTTTATAAAAGTAAGGAGATGATCGTGATAGAAAACGAAAATGACTTAAATTGAATATAACAAATTATTAAGCGAGCGAAGCAAGCGTTTCCATTTGACTCTGCCGGAAAAAAATAGTCACTGGTTTTGTTTTGTTTTTGTTTTTTTTGTTTTTTGTCTCGCCATAACGTTTGAACGGAGGCTCGGATCGAGTTGAAATTTTGACCATCCGCAAGCTTCGTTCTCGATTGAATGCCATTAGTTTTGTGGCAAAATCGTTCAAAAAGTTCAAAAAGTTACATTAAAGTTAATCGAAAGTTTTTTTTTAAACTTTAACTAAACGGCGACAAAATCTGAGATAGCCAAATCATTTAGAATGTCCGTCCGGTCGCGAATATGTTTATTTTATTTTGATCCGTTAAGTAGTGTCGATGGAAATTACATTATAACAAAAGTAACGTTGCCATGGCAACGAAAAGACGCGCGAAGTTTCTAATGCACTGCCACCTAGAAGTAATCAAAATACTTTCGAGGAAGCAGTCTATTATATTTTGTCAACAAAGAGTTTAAATAGTATTTCCCAAGGAGTCAAGGTCCTCTAGATGGCGGTGGATTTCATCCACAAAGTAAAGGTTTACTTACACACGGGTTTACCCAAATATCTTGGCATAATAAATAATATTGGAAACATGGCCCTGTGGACAGCGAAGGTCGCAAATTTTAAAATTAAAAAAAATGTGCAATGTGGGTCTAGCTATTATTATATTATTATTATTATTATTATTATTATTATTATTATTATTATTATTATTATTATTATTATAGCACGTGCTCGCTTATCAACGCGTCCAACTGAGCGTTTCCTAGTGTATTAATTTATGTTCTTGATCCGCTTTATAATGTCCACCACTGATAACAAGTTCGGAGACTGAGTGGGTAGACTCTAACAACGAATGTTTTAATTAAATTTTAATTTTAAAACTATGCTGACAAGAGCCAGCCACAGACCAGTCGTGAGACTGGACACTGCAGAAATTGGTTCTCATATGAACAGACTATCATTTGTTTATTTGGATTAAGGATGCGTCAAACATTACGCTTAGCGCAAGCCTATGGGATATGGGGAGGAAAGTCCCATTCTGGCCTGAACCAGCGACGGGTTAAGGGAAGAATTGGATGTTATGACGTCGCAGTTGTCATCGTCTTTGTTATCGTTTGTGTTGTCATGGTCATGATCGTCGGGGACGTCCTCAAGGGAAATGGGAAAGGGTTCCCGACGACGAATGCCAGAGCTCGCCTCTAGTTTCGGAGAGTAATATACTCCCCTCTTACTAACAGATGTTTGCGAGATGGACTTCATCTCTTCCCTTGCCTTTTACGATGCTACATGCTCTGGGCCAAATTCTACCCCGGGCTCAGGCGTGGTTTATCAAATTGAACCAAGACCAATGGCTAGACGCAGACATACATTACATCGTGTTTCTGGCTTTAAATAAAATAAAAAATAAATTGTATTTAGAGTCTACCCACTCAGTTATATAACTGATTTTCAGTGGGGGACAGTAAATCAAAGCGACTAAGCCCCCGACGCAATCGACAAGGGAGCGATAAGCAACCAAAGATCGATATTTTTAATAGGACATAGCAATCAGTGGGATGGACAGTGCGAACACCCGCGAATCAACGCCAGAATCAACAAGGCCGATTCAGAACAACTCTGAATTTATTATTTGCTTTGTTGCTAGGACGGCTCCAAAGTCACCGTTTACAAACTCCTTGGACAGGAACTGATGGACTTAAGTCCAAATCAGAAGTTCAAAAACTTCTGACTTTGGCGGTAATCGAACCCTGGACCTTCTGCATTGGAAGCAGATACGCTAACAACAAGACCAACGAGCCATTAGGCCTACCCTTAATCCAAGACAGAGATTGCAGTAGTTTTTAATTTATTGTATGAAGGACGTGTCAACCACTAGGTCAAAATTTAACTCTATAACCTTGGGGATATGGGGTGGTAAGTCCCATGCTGGTCAGAACCAGCCACGGGTAAGGGGAGGGAAGGTCTTTGTCATCGTTCATGAAGTAACAAATCATTCATTATAGACCTGCTATATAAATAGTCTTGGTCTATTTGGTCCAAGAGTGCGTCAATCATTTGGTCATATTGCTCCACGCTAGCCCAGGGAATATGGGGAAGCCACTAGCGTCCTGGACAGAACCAGCCATGGGTAGGTTAAGAAAGGGGTAAAATAGAGTTCAAACTGATATAAGGTCAATACTGTCTGGACGCAGCCATAGATGACTCGAGAGACAAGTCACCCTAGTGCAGAAACTGCTAGCCTACCTTGTAGCCTAGCTGTTTAGTTAGGCCCCTAGCTATCATGCTGTCGAGGCCAGGCCTGCAGTATACAACAAAAATCAAGTCAATCATAGACAAATCAACACTATTTACCTCAGCTCTTCAATAAATCGTCTTCTATCAAAGCAACTCCTAATATTTGTGACGATATTCAATATTATCTTAGCCAATTGTGCAAACACGTCAGACATTGCTCTGTGTGGCGTTTATACCTTCGCTTGTTTGGGATTTACAACAATGTGTGAAGTGAAATAACCCCACGCGTCTGCGTCGTAGCACTACTTTCATTGCGCTCCGTAAAGAAATAGTTCCTGAGATCTATTTTCTAAGCGTTTGATTTATGTACAATTACAATGCTTTTAAAAAAAAAAATTATTGCAATATTTGTTTCTAATATATTCTTTAGTAAAAGGATGATGTTTACCAGATAATTTAGTTTAGCAATCCTCTATAGTAAACAACGCACTACTTACACGTGAAGCTGCATCTTCGCGGCGGTGACTCTTGCGCTGGATTACTGCGTTAGTTGCGCAAATGTGTCGTGAAGCTGCATTACAGCAGTAGCGATACAGCGTAAGCTGCGCGTATGCGTAATGTTAAGTGTTCATCTTATTAACAATATGACTAAGCTGTGGTTGTCAATTATATTTATTCATTTTAATAATTATTTTTTCAATAAAATTGATTTCGTTTAGTTTAGGCGTCCTTTAACCATGGGTAATAATTTAACATTGAAATTTAAAAACATATCTCGTAAGTTGCCAATTCCGCAATAGAATAAGCTGGATATAGCCTTTCGAAAAATAGACTGACAATCGTATTTCATTATAATCACCTAACGGTTGACGCGTCCTTAATCCAAATAAGTATAGTATTAATCCCTACATTGTATCAATCTTGAATAGGGACGTTGCGAATTTGAAGTAAAGAAGAAAAATATGACTTATAAAACATCCAGAAAAAATCTAAGTAAGGTGGGTTATCGTAGTGGGCGTTATAGCAAAATGTGTGTAAATAATGATTGTTTAATGGAAAATAAATTTAAAAATGTGATTTTAATAATAATAATTCAATGAAAAGATTTTCATTTTGTGGTTCGGTTTATTTGGATTAAGGACGCGTCAACCATTATTAGGTCATAATGCACCACTCTAGCCTATGGGGGCTGGGAGAAGGAGCTAATGCTGGTCAGAGCCAGCCACGGGTAAGGGGAGGAAGGGGGGTTTCTCACGTCGCGGTCGTCATTGTCTTTGTCATCGTTCGTTGTGTCATTGTCATCGTCGCCGGGGGGTCGTCAAGGGAAGGGGGCTAGGTCCCCGACGACGATTGCCAGAGCTCGCCTCTAGTTTCGGGGTGTTAGATACTCCGCTTTTACTAGCTGATGTTTGCGAGGTGGACTTTTTCTCTTGAATCGCCTTTTACGATTATCTATATATATATTATATATATAGCAATCGTGTAATTATTTTGAAAAATATCCTAATGCCAAGACGAAATTTCCGTACGGTTTTTTATTTATTGTGTTCTACGTATATAGTTGGTTTGAAGAGAGGTTTGTAAGAATTTTTACAATTTTTTGCATGAGTTGACGTCTACCAGAGCCAGAAGATGGACTTAGCTTCTTTTCTCGTCCTACACTTTCGGCATAAGGATACACCTGGTTGAGCTAACCCCTGCCCAGACGGAGACGAACTGTGAGAACAAGGTCCAGGGTTCGATGCCCGCTATGGGCAGGAGTATTATAACTTCTGATTAGGACTTGAATCCATTAGTTCTAGGATTTTAAATTTGGAGACGGTAACTTTGAAACCGTCCTATAACAACGAGCGGGCGGTCTAAAAGGTCGCTTTCTTAAGTGTGTTCTCTCCTCGTGGAGAAGCCCAAACAACACCCGTAAACCTGATGTTTTGCTGAGAACAATAATATCGTAGAATATATTGTAGAATCGAAGGTCAACATCCTAAGAGACTACGCCCACTACTACACAGCGACGACTACGTGAGAAACTAGGGCGCTTCAACCAAATAGGTCATATCGCGCCCCTCTATCCTGGGGGATGAAGTAAGTTAATGAAATGAGTTTATGGTGTGAGTTTGATGAAAATATTGTTTTCTAAGTTGATAAAAGGAAATAATATGATAGAGACGATGTAGTTGTAATAAGTTCATTTTGATTATTAATGTTTGATGTTTATTAGGTTTAAGGGTGCGTCAACCGTTAGGTCATATTACGCCATCTGTGATAATGTAGTTGGTTATGAGTTAGTTTATAACTATATATTTCCAAAGGGGCGGAACGTAAGGGGTGACGTGGGGAGACGGGCAAGCTTGTGCTGGTTAGAACCAGCCACAAGCAAGGGGAGGGCATGGAAGTGTTTTAAAATATTAAAGGGAAAGTTTTTGTTTTTAGTTTAAGTTTATCTGGTATAAGATCGTGTCAAGCGTAAGATCATAATACGCCACCCTAACCTAGGGGATAAGATGGGACAATTTATTCACCAGATTGACTTAAACATTGAACATATATTGGTTTCGTCAGAGATTGTTAAATAGAATATAGTATCAATATGCACAAAATATTCATCATACATACACAGTAGACACACGATATATACAATATATACAATAGTAGGCCTAATACAAGAAGCTTTCAAAAAAAGTAGAAATATACATATATATGGGATTGGGGGGCCCATACTGGTCAGAACCTACCACTACCACGTGTAGGGGTAGGGAATAGAGGTTCCCACGTCGCGGTCGTCTTCGTCTTTGTCATTGTTCATGTTGTCATGGTCGTCGTCGTCTTAGTCGTCGTCTGGGAAGTAATGGATGGGTTACCGACGACAACTGCCATAGATCGTCTCTACTTTTAGGAAGAAATATACTCTCTAGTTACTAACTGATGTTTGCGAGATGGTCTTTATCTCTTTCCTCGTTCTTTAAGATTAGCAGACCCATGATTTGTTTTTAATCCTACCCGGCCTAGACTAGTGACAAAAATATATTATCAGAACATTTTTATTTACCTTCATGTGTTGTAGCGATGATATTCAACGAGTGATGAGATTTTTCTATGGCAAAACAACCAGATAAATAAAAATCTCATCAACGGGTAGCGAGAAATTAAATAGAATGATATATTATCTTAATTCGTAAAGTAAAATAAATAATACAATTTTAAAAAAGGTTGAACACTGTATTTTAAAATAAGGTTCCAGTTGCATGTTCACGACAACGTGAGAAACTAGGGCGCTTCAACTGGTGAGATCTTATTGCGCCGCCTCCAGTATTGTAAGTTATAAATTGAATTTGGTATTTTATTGTATTACATATTGTTTTACATTTTTGGAAATGAAAATATAAAGCATGGTACCTACTGATTTCAATATCAAAATGTATTAATTGTTGTTTAATCAACTTGGATTAAGGCGCGGCAGCCGTTTGTCTTAGTCTCTATACTCGCCTTTTACGATATGGTGATTATGAAAAATAAATGCTAAATTAATCATAACTTTAACAAAGGAATGTTAAACACTAGAATTTATTCAGTAACAAAATATTGCATAATGTTCTGATAAAATGATTACATTGGGATGATGTGCTTTATGGACGACGACGTGAGAAAACAGGGTGCTTCTACCGGGTAGGTTATATTAAGCCGCATGTGATATTGTGAGTTATTAAAATGAGTTTGTAACGTGTACATAGTGTTTGATTTAATTTCTAAGTATAAAAAAGAAAAGAAATTGATTTTCGATTTTTTTTATAAAGGGCGCGTCAACCGTTAGGTCTAATTGCACCACTCTAGCCTCGGGGCAATGGGGAGGCGGGGCCCATGCTGGTCAGAACCAGTCACGGGTAAGGGGAGGAATAGGGGCGGGGGTTCTCACGTCGCGGTCGTCATCGTCTTTGTCATCGTTCGTGTTGTCATTGTCGTCGTCGTCGTCGTCGGTGAGGTCGTCAAAGGAAGGGGAAGGATTCTCCGACGACGACTTCCAGAGCTTGCCACTTGTTTTAGGGAGTAAAAACTTCCCTTCTTACTAGCTGATATTTGCGAGGTGTACTTTTTTTCTTGAATCGCCTTGTATGATTAGTAGAGGCATGCTCTGGGCCAATTCTACCCCGGGCACAGATCAAGATGATTGTGTAACAAAAAAAGAATAAGTGTTATTTGATTGAAAAATAAAATTGGTATATGATAATAAAATTTGTTTAATCAAATCATCAAGTTAACACAAAAATTTTAAACACTAGAATTGAGGAAGTAACAAAATATTGCATCATAATCTGATGAAGTGATTTAACATGACCTCAGAATGATTTTTTTACAACTGTGATTTAGGATGCATCAACATTTTGTTTTTTTAAGTTTTATTTTTTGGATTATTTAAGAGCGCGTCAACCATTAGGTCATAATGTGCCACTCTAGCCTAGGGGATGTGGGAGGTAATTTCCACGCTGGTCCTAACGAGGTACTGGTTGAGGGAGGAAGGGGGAAATTCTCTCGTAGTGATCGTCATCGTCTTTGTCACCGTTCATATTGTCATGGTTGTCATCGTCAGGGTGATCTTCTAAGGGAGGGTAAGGGTCCTCGAAAAATTAAAACAAAAACCTAAAATACGCAAATAAGTCAAATTTGAAACAAAGAATGCGATTTAAAAGAAGATGATTGAGGGGTATCATCAGGAACAAAACGATGACGTGAGAAACTAGGGCTCTTCAACCGGTTAGGTCATATTGCGCCGCCAGTGATATTGAGATATTTAAATTATTGTACGGTGTGTTTGTCTATTATACTTGTTTTAATGTCCTCAGACCCACCGTCTCCTATGAGAGACACACGCGGTGCAGTATAGTTAATAGTAAACCCCGGGTCTGAGGAGGTTAATGTCCTCAGACCCACCGTCTCCTATGAGAGACACACGCGGTGCAGTATAGTTAATATTAAACGCTGGGTCTGAGGAGGTTAAGTAAGAAAATAAATTATGGATTCGAAAGTAATAGCAAAAAAAACATCATGTTTTGAAGAAAAAAAAGGAATGTGTTTGTTGTGAATAAAATTTGTATAAATAAATAACTTGAAATGGATGAAGAATTATTTGAATGAGGAAGTAAGAATGTTTGTCGCCGTTTGCGTATGATAGAAGTTCTTCTTCTTCTCAACTCTCCCAAGAGTATTCTAGGCTAGTAAACATTAGCTAACAGCCTGCATGCAGCTGTGACCTTCATAAACCTAATAGATGTGTTTATAGAATGTAGTATTAAGTATTGGACTCGGATTGGAGAGATCAACCACCATGCGTGTTTTATAATGCGTTCATTGACGTTACATTGAGAACTATGTTATTCCATTGACACAATGTTCTACTACTCCTATACGATATGGACTAATCCGTGCTAGAAGTGCTGGTATCTGCCTGACATGGTTTTGACTTATACACACATGGAATTAAAAATTACGTAAACATAATATTTAATAATATCTTTTAACGAAGACGTGAGAAACTAGGGCGCTTCAACAGGTTTGGTCACATTGCGGCGCCCGTGATATCGTTAGTAAATTAAATGATTTTGTTGTGGGTTTGATGATAATATTGTTTTTTTAGTTATAAAAGAAACGATCATGATAGTTTAGTTTAGTTTATTTGGATTGTTTAGGTTTCTTGGATTGAGGGCAGGTCAACCGTTAGGTCATAATGCGCCACTCTAGCCTAGGGGACATGAAGCGGAGAGTCCAGCCACAGAGGAGGAAATAAGGTGGGGGTTCTCAAGGCGCGGTCGTCATCGTCTTTGTCATCGTTTGTGCTGTCATGGTCGTCGTCGTCGGGGAGGTCATCAAGGCGATAGGGATGGATCCCCGACGACGACTGCAAGAGCTCGCCTCTATAGTTTCAGGGACTTCTCCCATAATTGCTAGCTGATGTTTGCGAGATGTCTTTATCTAGAATACGAACACACACTTAAAAACAATTAACCAAGGTCACTTACATAAAAACAATTGCGAATTTTCGAGTAACACTTCCTTACTCTTCCTCAAGTAGAGGCTAACTGACGTCCGTGCGCTCTTCTCTCTTCGGGCTGGCGGGCAGGTTTAATGTTGACAGGGAGGGGGTGGCTGCGCGCTCTGTTGACGTCTGGTCGAATTATCGGGATCCACATGGGGTGGAAATCAAACGACGGCTGGCTGACAGGGGGGGTGTGGCTGCATGCCATCACAGCCGCCTCCTTTATTTTCCTCTTGAAGACGTCTTCTTCTGATAGAAGGGCCGATGTGTTGTTCCACATGATCATGTGTGAAGTTTCCTCCACGTGGTTAGCGATAAGGGAATTCTGTGCATTGGAGGTTACGTTGCGTTGGTGCTCTGTCAAACCAACGTTGAGGGGGCGTTTGGTTTCACCAATGTAAGTCCTGTCACAATCGCACGGGATTTCGTAAACAACGTTACGGGCTTGCTGGTCGGTATTATAGGGTTTGGTCTTACACAGTTGTTTACGAAGAGTGTTGGAGGATTTAAACACTGTACAGGCAGACAAAGGTAAGGCGACTGTCGTACTAGACAAAGACAAATACAACTCGAAGATGGCCGAGATTCTTGACAGCCCAGGCTACAAGAAACTCAAGTCTGACCCTACCAAAGCTACTGAAGCCAAGGTGTACAGGGCCCTGAAATCATGTGATCGTTACCTCACTCAATCTTGTAGAACCTACCTCACTCCACATCACTCCAAGTCACCCCACATATATGGACTACCCAAAGTCCACAAGCCTGGCATTCCGCTGCGACCTATAGTTAGCTCACGAAACTCTCCGTGTGACAAACTATCAAGGTTCTTACTCAAAATCCTGTCCCCACTGACAGGCAAGTCTGAACATCATATAAACAACTCGGAAGAGTTTATTAAAGAAGCCCGAGACCTGTCACTCTCCCCCTCCGACATGCTGGTAAGCTTTGACGTCGTCAATCTCTTCCCTAGTATCCCTAGGGAAGATACCCTGCAACTTGTCAAAAACCTACTTCTATCGGATAGGAGTCTACGGGATCGTACTTGTCTCCCTGTTGACAACATTGTCACTCTTCTCTCGGTGTGCATCAACACCTGCTACCTGCAGTTCGGGGATAGTTATTACCTACAGGAGACTGGCCTCGCCATGGGGTCTTGTCTAAGTCCGTTCCTGGCCTCGGTTTTCATGGAGAACTTAGAGAGACTAGCCATCTCCACCTCCCCTGTCGCTCCACTCATCTGGCGTCGTTACGTTGATGACGTATTTGCCATTCTACATGCAAATCAGGTTGATACTATATTAACCCACATCAACTCCTCAGTCCCACACACAAGTTCACAGTTGAAACTGAAGCCTGTGGGTCCCTGCCCTTCCTGGATGTGTTATTATCCAAAGTAACCGCCCCCGACAACACAGTCAAACTCAAGACCACGGTGTACAGAAAACCCACCAACTCGTCTTCTTACATCCGGTTTGACTCCAATCACCCACTTCACGTGAAAAGGGGTGTAGTCTCGTGTCTGGCAAAGAGGGCTTACACACATTGTTCTAACCATACCGAGTTGCAGACCGAGAAATCGGTTCTCCTCTCTACCTTTGCAGCCAATGACTACCCTCCTGAGCTTGTTCAAGCTATTCTAGCTAAAGACCCTCGCGGAAGAAAACAAACCCGGAGGTGACACTACTAAGCCCTATAAAACCATAGCTGTTAATTACATTCCCGGATTCTCGGAGAAATTCCGGCGCATAGCTAATAGGTTCAACGTTCGGACAGTGTTTAAATCCTCCAACACTCTTCGTAAACAACTGTGTAAGACCAAACCCTATAATACCGACCAGCAAGCCCGTAACGTTGTTTACGAAATCCCGTGCGATTGTGACAGGACTTACATTGGTGAAACCAAACGCCCCCTCAACGTTGGTTTGACAGAGCACCAACGCAACGTAACCTCCAATGCACAGAATTCCCTTATCGCAAACCACGTGGAGGAAACTTCAAACATGATCATGTGGAACAACACATCGGCCCTTCTATCAGAAGAAGACGTCTTCAAGAGGAAAATAAAGGAGGCTGCTGTGATGGCATGCAGCCACACCCCCCCTGTCAGCCAGCCGTCGTTTGATTTCCACCCCATGTGGATCCCGATAATTCGACCAGACGTCAACAGAGCGCGCAGCCACCCCCTCCCTGTCAACATTAAACCTGCCCGCCAGCCCGAAGAGAGAAGAGCGCACGGACGTCAGTTAGCCTCTCCTTGAGGAAGAGTAAGGAAGTGTTACTCGAAAATTCGCAATTGTTTTTATGTAAGTGACCTTGGTTAATTGTTTTTAAGTGTGTGTTCGTATTCTATTTCGTTCCGGGTCAATAAGCTTTTCATATCGTCTATGTCTTTATCTCTTTCCTCGCCTTGTACTATTAGCAGAGCCATGCTCTGGGCCAGATTCTACCCAGGGGCCAGACGGGGGACGCCAAGCCTTCACAACGCAACAAGAAGCGTAAGTAATCTTGATGATTTGTAAATTAATCTTTATTAAACTGTTCGCATGGACCAGTGGTTCCCAAAACTCCCAGCCACTGTACCCCCTGAGTGGTTTGGCTTCAACCACGTACCCCACACTTCTAAAAACAAAGAACAGTCGATATTTCCCGCTGTTTTCCCCCTTGAGCTGTTTTGTAACTCAGGAGATAAGTGCATTCTGACTGTCACTAAATGTTACCGATCGCATTAATTGTTATCACACTACCTTGAAATTCATGAAGCCTGCGTTGTAGAAACTGTACAGGCTTGTCTTTGTAGCCCTACTGTACGTGTTTGGGCAGTGTTTGGCAGTCGGGGCTTTCAGGGTTAGCTTGGTCGCTTTGATTTAAAGTCCTCCACTGAAAATCAGTTATATAACTGAGTGGATAGACTCTTTATACAATTTATTTTTTTATTTAATTAAATTTTCAAATATATTGCTGTATGGACAGACAGCATACTTAAAAATTAACACGATCTTGATGAACCAGTATCAATTAAAGTTGTGTTATTTTGGGCTTTATTATGTGATTCGAAGGAAATGAATGCGACGAGTAAATATACATAAAAACAAACAAATGCAAACGAATTAGACCTAACTTCAAATCTAACTTTACTATTCCAAGAAATACTCCTGCTCCTTTAGATAAATGCTTTGATTCCTATGACTTCCAGCCGCTTTCTTCGTTTGCAATTTTTGTTAATAATGTAAGGAGGTGCCTTAATAAATTAAAGCCAAATTCTGTAACAGGGCCCGACAATATCCCAACACGGGTTTTGCAAAAGTGTGCAAACTCTCTTGCTCCTTCTCTCAGCTCTATTTTTAATATTTCTTTACATGCTGGTGATGTTCCTTATCAGTGGAAAACTGCAAATGTTGTTCCTGTTTTTAAGTCAGGAGATAAGCATGATGTAAGGAATTACCGACCGTTTTCCATAACCTCAGTAATCTGTAAGGTAATGGAGAGGCTGGTTTCGAAAGCATTGTTGGACCACTTGAAGGATAACAACTTAGTTCACGATAAACAACATGGGTTCCTTCCAAAACGTTCTTGCGTTTCTATGCTTACAAAGGTTCTTGATGATTGGCAGTGTACCTTAGATAGTGGTATTGCTAAGCAAGTGGATGTAATTGCATTGGATTGGACGAAAGCTTTTAATCAAGTTCCCCACAAAAGGCTTCTGGACAAGCTTCTTGGCTACAAAGTACAAGGATCATTACTAAAATGGATAACAAGCTTTCTTTCGAATCGAACGCAAGCGGTTGTTTTTAATGGTTCAATCTCTTCCTTTAGTGACATAACCTCTGGTGTGCCTCAGGGATCTGTACTTGGGCCATTGTTGTTCATTATATTTATGCTTGATCTGCCAAATTGTGTTTCTTCCAGCTTGACACAATATGCAGATGATTGTACTTTGTATCGTCCCATAGTCAATGTAAATGATGTAATGGCGTTTTCAGATGGATTTAGATAGAATTGTTAAAATGGTCTCAGGTGAATGAAATGTCTTTGAATGGAAAGAAGAGTCATCTTTTGAGAATAACTCGTACTAAACGTTCTATTGATGGACACTACACCTTATGCGGCCAGTCTCTTAAGGCATGTCAAAATTTAAAGCTTCTAGGCTAGAACATAACACCAGACTTAAAATGGAACTATCAGTGCAAGTTACCAGAGATAAGTGTTCTAAGCTCCTTGGTTTCATTTCAAGAAATTTAAATGGTGTCAAGTTTTGAAGTACGTAGAAAAGTGTACATTGCATTAGTCAGGTCTTCCCTGTTGTATGGTATTCCCGCATGGCACCCTACCTACAGACAGAACATCTCATCCTTTGAGGCAATTCAAAACCGTGCCACAAAAATGATTCTGGCTAAAACTAACCACTCTGGCCTCGATTCTGCAAGTAGAAGATCCGCTTGCAAGCTACCATCTATTGAAGATCACCTAGAAGAATTGGATGTACTGTTTCTGAGAAAGTGCTTAGTGGGCGATGTTGATCTCGACACTAAGCATATTCTCCAAAGTAGAAACAGGTCAAGACTTCGAGATGAGATGGTGGCAATTGATGCTCCTTTTGCAAGAACTGAAGCTTACAGGCTGTCATTTTATCCTCGTGCGACAAGACTGTGGAGGGAACTTTCTCTGGATCTCAAGGCTCTCAACATGAAGGCACTGGATTTCAAGAAACTTCTTAGGGAATCAAAAAATTAAAGTAAATAAAGTTCACACTTTCAATTAATTGTCACTTTCAAATAATATTATTATTTTCTAAAAGAGATTTGTACAATTCTATCATTATTCTTTTCAATTCAAATTCTGTATGTTTTTATAATTGTGAACTTTATATTTTGATGTACGTAATGTTATAAGTTAGGCTTATAATGTTAGTTGTTTGAATGTTTGTATTGTGGGTCTATCGTGGCCTACTATTGTGTTTATTCGTCGAGTTTTTATATAGTTTTTGATTATCTATTTTTGTTTAAACTTGCTATACATAAATGTTAATTTTAATTACCTAATTTAATATTTACTTTAATATTAATTTTATTACATTTACTATTTTGGGATATCACACACAATTCTGTGTTTAAGGGCTATGCTCGTTGTGATATTCCTAATGATTGTGAACATAATGTGATGATCATTGAATAATAATAAATAAATAAATAAATGAACATATTGACATCATAACTTTTATCCGTATTCGTTGTCCTGCTTTGTAATTGATTATAATATAGTTTGGGTATAGTCGGTTATTTCCGGCGGACGCGCCTTCCGAAAGAGGACAGGTCTCAATGGGGATAATCGGATTGTGGTCGAGTCTAGAGAAGAGGGAGAAACTGGGGGATATAGGGGATGCACAGGGGATGAACGTTCACACGACAAGAAACTCAAGTACTCTCACAAGTCTACTACCGTGAATAAGACACTTAATAACTTAATTCATATATTATTACGGCGTGAGAGACAAAGGGCGCTTCAACCGGTTAGGTCATATTGCGTCGTCTGTGACATTGTTAGTAAGGAAAATGAGTTTGTTGGACGTTAATTATTGGCCTATTGTTTTCTCAATAAACTGAAAATAATTGAGATGAACAGGATAGAATAAGAAAATTAATTAATTTGATTAAATGAAAAATTATGTGTTCTGCTGTGATAAGATTTGGGTAGTTTAGTGTTAAAATTTATTTGGATTTTTGTTTAAGTCTATTTATTTTCAACCGTAAGGTCATATGCACCACTCTAGAACGGGATAAGGGGGAGAAAATCTCATGCTCGTCAGAACCAGCCACGGTCATTGTCTTTGTCGTCATTGTCTTTGTCATCGTTCGTTGTGTCAAGCTCGTTATAAAATAAACAAAATTAATAAATTGCTAAGAGTCTCCCCACTCAGTCACATAACCGATTTTCAGTGGGGGACAGAAAACCAAAGCGACCCAGCCAACAACGTAGGCCCCGACGAAATCGACAAGTGAGCGATAACTCATAAGATAATAAACTCATTGGAAGTTCCTAGATTAAATTCTGAAGCATTTAGAGTGTCATTTATGTACAGAGGCGTATCCTATTGGAATTCAATATCTTATGATATTAGAAGCCAGTTTAATGATCTAGGAATTGTACAATTTAAAAGTAAAATTAAAGCAATGATAATGAATCAAAGAGCAAAGAATTGATTTTTTACTATTCATTTGTAGGTTATTGTCTGTGTAATTGTGTAATGTTAATTTACCTTCATAAGTTCTTATTAATGATTTTGCTTTTCTCTTCGTTCATTATTGCTTTGATTATGATAAAATCAATGTATTTTCAATTATATTTTTCTGTTCTAGAATGTCTGGTTACCGCCCACTGATGGAGCTTTCAACTTGAGTTAGGTGTCCTGTATCATTGCTGTGATCAGTTTTGAATGAACAATTTTAAATAATTATATATCTGATATAATTATATACTAGCTAGAGTCAAGATTTTTTGAACTAACTGTTATCAAGATTTGAACACAAAAATGAAGATTGAACACAAGAATAAAGATTCGCGTTCGGTGGTTTCTTCCGCGAAAATTATTTGATTTCTCCCCGATTTGCTGTTCATGGTTTTTGCAAACCTCATACCCGTTTTAGTGGGATCGTCTAATAACTCAGTTTTTTTTTTTTCGTTTTTTTTTTTTTTAAAAGTTTTTTTTTTTTTCCCTTTCTTTCTTTCTTTCTTTTTTTCTTTCTTTCTTTTTTTTTTTTTTCTTTTTTTTTTTCTTTTTCCCCCCCCTTTTTTTTTTTTTTTTTTCTTTCCCCTTTCCCTTTTTTATATTAAATTCTTTTCATTAAATACTTTAATATCATTTTTATTTGTTAAAATTTTGTTTTTTAAAGGGCTTGTTTTTTTCTAAGGGCTACTATTTCAAATATGTCTTATACCGGGTTCAAACTTGGTTTAGCCAAAAGGGTTGTTAAAAGAAAACTTAGAACTTTATTTTAAACTAATTTTGGGTGTGCAAAAACCCAAAAAAACCTTTTGTTGCCCAAACTTCCGAGGGCTCAAACCCCCCCCTTTCCCCCCCCCCCCAAAAAAAAATCAAAATTTTTTGACAATTTTTTTCATTTACTCGCACTTAGATGCGATCTTACAACTTTTAGTGTTTTTAAAAAACGAAAATCCATGTTTCCAGACGTCCGATCCCCCTTCTTAACCCCCCCCCCCCCTTTTACTCCCCCCAAAAAAAAAATTGCCAACCTTTTTCCATTCCCTTGTATTTTAAAAACGCGATTTTAATTTAACTTTGATGTGCTAAAACCGAAAATCAATGTTGCCCAAAACGCCCGTTTGGCTAAAAACCTTTCCCCTTTTAAACCCCCCCCCCCCCCCCATCAACAAAAGTTTGACATCCATTTTTGTTTGTACTTGAACGCGATCTGACTAATTTTGGGTGTGCTAATTCCGAAAGGGGGATTTTTTTTTTTTCCAGATTTTCCGAAGGCTAAACCCCCCCCCTTTAAAACCGCCTCACCCCTCCAACAACAAAATTTTGACAAAACATACATTTTTGTTCGCCCTTGAATGCGATTTGACAAAACTTTGTGTGGCTGAAAAAAAAAAAACATGTTCCCCGGACATTCGAAAAATTTTAGCCTCCCCTACCCCTCCCCCCGGCCCCCCCTCCCCCAACAAAAATTTTAAGTTTAAAACATTTGCTACTTAAGTTGATCTTCTAATTTCCGGTGTGCAAAACCCAAAAAAAAAAAAAAACCCAATTTTTTTTTCCCCCCCCCCCTTTGCCTACCACCCCCGCAAAAACTGTATTCTAATTTGCATCCCAACTTAAAAAAACAACTTTTTAACGTTATTTTTTTAACCCTTTAGTGAGTATTTGTTTTTTAAACTTAGTACATTTCTTTTTGGGTTTTTTAAGTGTGTTCAAAAATAAATAATTTACTTTGGGAAGTCTCCCCAATAGGGCCCCCCAAAAATTTTTTTTTCCCTTTACATCGTTTTGTTCTCGTATATACATCGTTGAAATGTGGATTCATGATGAAAACCCAAAGGCTCAAAGTGACATAAACCCCCATCCGTTGCCATTTGGGCCTTTTTGTACTTACCCCCACTACAATGAAGCCCTTTTTTTGTATGCAGAAAATTGCACAAAATTTTGCCTTATTTTTAATGTTATACATCACAGCCCCTGGGGCTTCATCGACATGTTTCCAGTTCTTGCCCTTTTCCTTAATGTTTTTGTAACAGTGTTTGTT
The DNA here is from genome assembly GCA_024449915.1 of Sweltsa coloradensis. NCBI lineage: Eukaryota > Metazoa > Arthropoda > Insecta > Plecoptera > Chloroperlidae > Sweltsa > Sweltsa coloradensis. The sequence continues at coordinate 21,907 of JAMZAV010002624.1, forward strand.
TCCTGCGTCGCAAAAAAAATTAAATTAAAAGGGTTGCTTAGAAGGGCGTTTTTTTGGGTGGAGAGTCCCGGGTGGGGGTCCAACCTAACCCCCACATGCCTAGGTGTCAAAACTCCCCTTAAGTTAACGCAAACACTAGGCCTACATCTTGACACAGATTTAAATTTTTTTTCGATTGACCTTTTTTCTGAAATATATCCTCCTACTAATAGGTGAATGAATGAAATGGGGTCGACTGTTTTTGGGAAATTTCCTAAAAATGTCTTTCACTTATTTAAAGTGCCCTGCGTTTAGAAGTTTTTAGCCCTCTCATCCTCCATCTTTGACCATTGACATTATCGGCGGGACTAAAACTGCTAGTACATGATGGACCTTTTTGGGTTGGGGATCTCGTCGTGCCCCTTTAAATTTTTTGGGCCCTCCACTTCTTTTTTTTTGGCATAAAAAATACTTTCACGAACCACAATCGTCCCTATTTGTTGACGGTACAAATACTTTAAATATATTTTTTTCATCTCGGTTTTTTTTCTATTAAAAAGATATTTTTTATTCTTGAAAAAACTGAGTGAAACCCTTTCCACGAAAAAATCCTAAAAAAAAAAGGGTTTGAATCTTCCCATCGTAAGTGCAACTTACTTATTTCCATGCCATTGTTTGTCCCATTTTTTATTTTTTTTAAAATTTTTCTTCTGTACTTCGCGACGAAAGAAAAGTAAACATTCAGGGGGTTTCTCAATTTAATTTTTTAACTGGAAACAACCACGGGTGAGGGGGGATTTGTTTAAATTTCCCGGGTTGTTTCCCCAAAAATTTGAGGGGGTATTTTGCTTTGTCCCGCCCTTTGGTCTATGAAAACCCCAGAGTCGGGACGCCCCCCTTACGGGGTTTCATTTTTGGAAACATTTAAAACGCTAACTGCTCATTAAACACACGTCGAACTTTGATTAAACTTTCATTTGGGATTAAATTTTTCCCCAAAAATACAAGCTGCGTCATCAAACTTCGATTACTCATATTTTTTTTGCTGATTTGACTTTATTACACGGGATGATCATTGTCCAAAAAAGCTTCTCACAATAGAATATGGAGACCCCGAAAAGTTTTAAACGAAAAACCAATTGAAATTATTTTGTTATGCTACACTGTAGGGCCCTTTTATCCCTACGAAGGGGTTACAGAAAGGGGATTTTAAAAAAATTGCATCCCATTTTTTAAATTTGGAAGGAATGTTTTTCTCCCAACCAAAATTTGTATGAGTTTCAGGTAACCTAAATAGCTCTGTTATTATTATGATCTGATAATTATACGTATTTAAGTTTTCCAAAATTTTCCCTTTCATGGCGGCTTGGAAACACCCGAAAAAAGCCAAAAACGGTTTTTTTTCCCCGGTACCCCGAGTGTACAGCACCTAAAAGCGGGGACTTTTGGGATAGGTTTTTTTGAATTAAAATGTTCTAGTAGACCCCCTCATTTCCTTTCTACTTAATCGTGTGAATTTTTTTGAAAAAACAAATCCAATGAGGGCCTGACTTAATTTTTTAGTCTTTATCTAAATTTTGTCCCAATATTGAAATCCATGACAAAAATTCAGTAAGGATTTTATTGTGTGGGGTTTTTATCAAGGGACCTACATACCAATTTTTTAGCTGCATGGAACTACGTGGGAAACTCTATCGGGAATATATTATTAAAATAACCTGATTGTTGTGCGCTTAAAAGTAAATAAAAAGATTTTTGCCCAAAATGCCAAAGTTCCTGGGGCCCCACAGATTGAAATATAACCTTTTTTTTCAATGATTGACTTTTACCTTATCAAATATGGGCTATTTTCCGGTTTCTAAAAATTTACATCATAGCAAACTCAAACATTAAATTTTCCAAAAAGAAAAAACTTTTTAAACCCAAATTTTAAATGGGAAAAAAAACAAAGTTTAAACCCTTTATTGCCTCTGCTGATTTACAAAATTAATTTTTAACCCAAATTTTTAAAAAAATTTTTTTTTTTAGAAGACCCTTAAATATCTTTGATTACAACCATGCTTACCCTTGTTTTTTAAAATACATTTTTTTTAAATTTAAATTTTTTTTTACATTTTCATTTAGGGGAAAGATTAGACCCCCCCCCCCTATGGGGGTTTTAGGGGGTTCTTTATGGGGGTTTTTAAATGTTTTTTTTTAAAAAACCAATAACCAAATTCGCTTTTTTTGCAATTTGTCCTTTTAAGTTTTGGGCCCCAAATTTGCGGATAGTTCCCCCACTAGTAGCGGGGAAGTCCGAGAGTAACTAAACACCCAAATAGATTAAAATTCCCCAAGAAGATTTTTTTTAAAGGGAAATTTTTGGGTTTTTTTTTTTGGGACCTTTTTAAACTGAATGTACGCTAACTGCTCAGGGGAGTATTAACAGCCTATCTCATCAAATGCTAGGGTTTTACATTTTTAAAAGTTAATAAAAAGCCCTACGGATCAAACTATTCTTTGTGTTTGAACCCAAATTTTTAAAACCCGTTTTTTAAACCCGTTTTGGGTCAAAATTTTTGGGCTAACCCTACTCTCAGAAAAATTTGATTAGTGACAAAAACAATTTCAAATAATTTTTTTCTTCAAAAATTTCGTTTTCCCCCAAATTTGGATCCCCAAAAAGTCTACAAATTCGACACATTTGCCCCAAAGAAAGGGATTTTAAAAATTGAAGTTTTTTAAATCACTGTTGGGGGAACTTGGTTTTTTGAATTCAGCCCTGAAAATTTCCTAAAAGAAAAGTCTGATGCCCGCTTTTTAAAACGAAATTTGGCCACTTTCCAAAGATTAAAAATTGAAGTCCCTTATCCGCGTGGGAAATAGGCCCATTAAAATTTGTTTATGTAGTTTCCCGCATCTATATTATTAATTTTTTTAAGTTGTCCTCCTTTGTAAAACATTTTTTTTAACTGAATAGGATAGACGTTAAATAAATAATAAATAAATTAATAAATAAACTAGGAAACGCTAAAGTCACGTCGCGTTGATGGATGAGCGTTTTTGTAAGTTTTTATCTTGCGTGGGATCTCTTTACTTATCAAGTGCTTTTTGAACGCATTGTTCAAGTTTCTATTGTTCCTAGTTATATCAGTGACACTGACTGTATACATACCTCACCTCATATCGAAGCTGCACGCAATGAACAGACTGACCGCAAGGCAAGGCTCACTGCTGTGCGCGAGCATGTAGCAGTCAAAAGGTGCGGGGCGGCGAGGTCATATCGAAGCTGCACGCAAGTTGTACGATATTCATTAGAAATATTTATTCGATTGCCTCCAGAATCATATCATATCTAACTTTAGTGATTTCAAACGTTCCCACAAAGTTTCATCAAGATCGGTGGAGGACGTAAATATCGCACTTAAAATCGAAAAACACATATTAAAACCTTTATTTCTATGGTTTCTGGCTAACGTTTTCAACTTTTTCTTTCAAAAGGTACTACATCACCATAATCTTAATGTCCAAGTGAAATATGAACGTTCTAGCCCCACCCGTTTGGTCAGAATCGGCCTAAATGTCACGAAAATATCGCACTAAAAATCGAAAAAATCGTAAAAGCTCGATATTCATGAGAAATATTTCTTCGATTGTACCCAAAAACGTGGCAGGTCTAAGTTCAGAGATTTCGAAGGTCGTGTCAAATTTTCATCAAGATCGCATATGCCGTTTGCCCGGAATCCTGCGAACAAACAGACAGAAAAACAAACAAACAAAAAAAAAAAAAAAAAAAAAAAAACATTGGAGCTAAATTTTTTGAGGGGTCAGTGAAATTGAAGGTTTCGCTTCGCTCGCTTCGCTCGCTACGGTCATCCAATAAATAATAACGAACCAAAGTTCGCTTTTTTTTTAAAAACATAAGAAATATAGCAATCAGTGTTATGGACAGTGCAAACACCCGCAGATCAACGCCAGAATCAACAAGGCCGATTCAGAACAACTTTAATGTTAGTATGTGCCTCGTTGCTAGGACGGCTCCAAAGTCACCGTTTACAAATTCATATGCAAGAAATAACCCCCTTCCTCCCCTTACCCGTGGCTGGTTCTGACCAGCATGGGCCCCTCCTTATGAATATGCAAGAACTGATGTCCAAATCCAAAGCTAAACAACTTATGAATTTAGTACATTCTGCTTATGGACGCGTCAATCGTTAGGTCATAATGCACCACTCTAGCCTAAGGGAAGTGGGGAGGAGGGGAAGTGTCCCCGACTACGATTACCATAGGTCGCCTCTCGTTTCATGGAGTAAAATATTCCACTCTTATACTAGCTGATGTTTGCAAGGTGGTCTTATTCTCTTGAATCGCCTTGTACGATAAGCAGAGCCATGCTCTGGGCCAACTCTACCCCGGGCCCAGACTGGGCCGCCCAGTCGGTATACGAACTGCTTGGGACCAGGGTAGTCTCTCATTGCATCATGTAGCATGGAGACTTTTGTTATAATAGTTAATGATTATCAGTATATATCTACGCAATCATTTTCCATCTATCTACTCCAATAGTAGATATACGATATTGTAAGTTTTAGTTTATTTGGATTAAGGGCTCGTCAATCGTTAGTCATATTATAGGTCAAATTGTGTGGTTCATTGTTCTCGTGGTTTTTATCTCCGTTTCCAATGCAGAAGGGCCAGTGTTCGATTCCCGCAATAGCCAGAACATTTTAATCTTCTGATGACTTCATCAGTTCTTGACTTAGGTATAATTTTGTAAACGGTGACTTTAGAGCTGTACTACTAACGAGGCACATAAAATTTTTGAAGTTGTTCTATAATTAAGCCTTGTTGATTCTGGCGCTTTTCTCGGTTGGAATCGTGTCCAGCTTGATTGATCGGCGTTTCATACAAAAAAAATATCAGTTCCTATTTGGTCATTGTACGCACGATGATGGTGTTGGCACCTACAGGCTTTTCTCCGCTCGAAATCAGTCCTATGACATCAGCACTCTAAATACGGATTTATTTATTTATTTATTTATTGCTCCACTCTAGCCTAGGGGCTATGGCGAGTATAGTCCCGTGCTAGTCGGATTTTTTTGGATTGGTTTATTTGGATTAAGAATGCGTCAACCGTAAGGTCATAATGCACCACTCTAGCCTAGGGGGGGGGAGGAGGGGCCCATGCTGGTAAGAACCAGCCACGGGTAAGGGGAGGAAGGGGGGTTTCTCACGTCGCGGTCGTCATCGTCTTTTTCATCGTTCGTTGTGTCATTGTCATCTACGCCAGGAGATCGTTTAGGGAAGGGGGCAAGGTCCCCGACGACGATTGCCAGAGCTCACCTGTAGTTTCGGGGAGTAAGATACTCCGCTTTTACTAGCTGATGTTTGCGAGGTGGACTTTTCTCTTGAATCGCCTTTTAAGATTAGCAGAGCCATGCTCTGGGCCAATTCTACCCCGGGCCCAGACGGGATAATGGAAATATTTAGGTCTATAACATGTAAAATGTTTGTGATGATGAATTGAATATAGTTATGAGCGATGATTCGATGTTGATTGATAGGTAAGAAGATTCTTAGATACTCGAACACACGTCCTCCAGGACCCGACTACGACTGCCAGTATTTACCTCTAGTTTCGGGGAGAAATCTTCTCCCACACCTTACGTACACATACATACATACATTGATCCTGTCTCTTCCTCGCCTTACTTTGTCAGCAGAGCCAGGCTCTAGGTCACTAGCAGCCCAGGGCATAGAACCTGGACGGGTGGACTCTGTCTCGTTCCTCGCCTTACTTTGTCAGCAGAGCCAGGCTCTAGGTCACTAGCAGCCCAGGGCATAGAACCTAGGACGGGTGGACTCTGTCTCGTTCCTCGCCTTACTATGTCAGCAGAGCCAGGCTCTAGGTCACTAGCAGCCCAGGGCATAGAACCTGGACGGGTGGACTCTGTCTCGTTCCTCGCCTTACTTTGTCAGCAGAGCCAGGCTCTAGGTCACTAGCAACCCAGGGCATAGAACCTAGGATGGGAGGACGTGAGGAAACTGTTATGTTGTGCTGTTTGCTGTATTGTAAGATAATGAATATAAGTTCGTTTTAAACTGTTATGTTGTGCTGTTTGCTGTATTGTAAGATAATGAATATAAGTTCGTTTTTTAATAATGCTGTATTTTAATTTTAAATAATCTAATGGCGCGTGACCCGTTAGCTCATAATGCGCCACACAAACCTAAACGGGATGTATGGAGGAAAGGCCAATGCTGGTCAGAACCAGCCACGGGTTAGGGGAGGAAAGGGGGTTTTCACGTCGCGGTTGTCATGGTCTTCGTCGTCGTTCGTGGTGTCTGTCGTCATCGTCGTAGAGGGGTCGTCAAGAGAAGGGAGAAAGGTCCCCGACGACGATTTCCAGAGCTCGCCTCTAGTTTCGGTGAGTAATATACTCCCCTACGTTCTAGCTGATGTTTGCGAAACGAACTTTTCCTCTTTCCTCGCTTTAGCGATTAGGTCTGGCATGCTCTGGGCCAAATTCTACCCAGGCTAATTGCATGACACCATTGAAAATGATTGAATAGCTTGTCCATATCTATTCAATATAGTCTTAATAATAATACATAATATCTCTCCTTCCCAAAGTCGCCTGGGCCCGGACGGTCACGGGTCAAGGGTAGACCTACCACTAACCACACGAGGCTGACTAAACAATTGTCTGTACTCTTTACGTGTTGTCGACAATACAAACAAATGCATAATGCTATTCACAGTCCTTCATGTCGACACCGCGCTAGTTCCCAGGACTGAAATGCATTTGATAGAAATAAGATGCTGGCAATAAACTTCTAGCATAAAGTTGAACTTGAAGAGATTTACTTGACATTGGAAATATTTTCAATTCCGTGTTTGATTAATTCAATGCGGAATTGAAATGAAAATACGAAAATGGCCACTTCCGCTTTAGAACACATCATCGTATATTTAGTTCGAAAAGAAAACGAAAATCGTAAAAATAAGTTGTTTTATTTACTTCCCCGGTTAGTTAAAGCAATTTCAAATACCTGAATATGTAAAGTTGCTTCTGTTTATAATGAAGTGCTAGTTTAAATACAATCGCTTCAAGACACAATCTCAGTGTTGTTGAGGGTAACAAGATATCGCTGCAGACAAATAAACTAGAAGAAAATAGCACCAAACATAGTTGTGGTTCCACACCACCGGCACAATTTATTTACGCCGACGCGAGAAACTAGGGCGCTTCAACCGGTAAGGTTTTTTGCGCCACCTGAGATATTGTCAGTTTAATCATTTAATATGACACCTATTTAGTTGGTATTTAAAGTCGCACTGCTGGTCAGAACAAGCCTCCGTAGGGGGAGGGGGAAGGAAAGAACGCCGTGGTTGTCATCGTCTTTGTCATCGTTTGTGTTGTTATGGTCTTCGTCTTCTTTAGTTTCGTTTAATTGGATTTAGGGCGCTTCAACCGTTCGGGAATAATGCTCCACTCTATCTAATTATCTAGGGGATATGGGGAGGAGGGGTTCATGCTGGTCAGAACCAGCCACGGGACACAGACATGGTCACTCAAGAATGTTTTGTTCAGCGAGCTACACCCGAGAACGGAGGCTATCACGAAACCACTGAGCGGCTCAGCAGCCAAATCAACGCAGAAGTGGGACCTGTACGATGCTATGTCTTTATGGATAAACATATCATACAATAAATGTGTTTAGATAGTCTTAGGTCCAAGGAATTATACATTATTGCTTAACTTTATTTGCATGTAAATGATTTTAAGTCCTACCCGGCACCTCCACCAAACCAATGGTGGAGGTGCCGGGTCTCGGCGCGTATAAAAATAATTGCGCGAACGCTACGCACTGCACAATAGTGTCAATATGTGTCCACCAACACTTAATTGGTAAAATTATTTAAAAAGTTCAGCTTTAACATTTGAGTGAGCTTGCAACAAGATATGATCGAACGATAAACTGCCAGCTCACATTACTTAAATCTTGTTCTAACACAACATCAAACTTGTGGATTAATATCATAGTATTTCATACGTACATTATTTAGAATGTGTTGTGTATTTACTCATCCAATAGGCACTGGCTTCTTGTTGTATTATTATCAGATCTGCAGGGCGATACTCTTAGGTTCGGTGGCGCCACCAATTGAAACGTAAGGATGGAGAATCACCCTACTGTTGTTATTCTTCGGGTAGTTTATCCGTTCTTAAGGGTGACAAGACATGCGCTTTAATAAAAGATGTTTTGATTGGAGGGAGCGTCAACTGGACGGTCATAATGCGCTACTCTAATCTAGGGGATATGGGGAGGTGGGGCCATGCTGGTCAAAACCAGCCACGGGTAGGGGAAGAAAGGGGAGGTTCTCACGTCGCAGTCGTCATCGTCTTTGTCATTGATCGTAATGTCAAGTGTTTGTCGTTGTCGGGGAGGGCGGCAAAAGCCGTAGAGAAATAGTCCGTGTATTTATTTTCCTTTGGGTTTGTTATGCAATAACTTGCATTCAGATTTTCATGAATTTTGTACATAATCTATCAGTGGGATGCAGGTTGTCAAGTAATTTATTTCTTTTACAATGCCCTTCGGTTATATGAACTCGGAATCCTGGCGTTCGTTATTGCTACTGGATTTATTGCATACAATGAAAAGACGTAAGAAACTAGGGCGCTTCAACAGGTTAGGTCATGTAGTGCTGCCTGTGATATTGTAACTTAATGAAATGAGTTTGTGGTGTGTGTTTCGATGATAATATTGTTTTCAAAGTTTATAAAAGATGTATTATTTAATATTATATGTATATATATATCTATGATTATATTGATGTTAAGCCTTAGTTTTAAAGAAGGCAACTATGAGGCTGTTATGTTGAAACTTTAGACAGAAATTAAAAAGTGCCTCAACCGGATTCATATATTACATAAGAAATGTATTATAATTATATATGTAAGTGGAAATAAATAAATACAGGAAATTTGTTTTTATATTAATTAAATTTTGTTAAAGGGGTATTCACCCGCTAATCTAAAAAAAATTAATAAGGCGAGCTAGTTATGAATTTAGATATTAACTGAAAAATTATTAGGTACACCATAACCCGGAAAAAACTTAGCAAACTTGGTATTTTTCGAGCTAAGAGCTAAAATCTCCCGTTCAAAAAACATAGGGACGATATTTATGCCACGTGACCTTGGAGGATTTTGATCCAAAAAGTTATTGGCCATTATTGACGTACGGTTGCCTTTTCTGTAAATCCTCTATGTTTTATTTTGTAATTCGGACAAGTGGTTCGGTCAAAATATGCTGATTACCAAGGAGAAGTGTGATTTTGGATTGTATTTTTTGCGTGTTTGTAAGAATATTTGGGCACAGTTTCAAGACACGATGTTATCAAGGGCCATTTTATATTGATACGAATGTGGAACAAAAAATAAACAGGTTAAAGCCTATTTTGGAAATCCCCAAAACGCCAATTTTTGCAAATGTCTGGATCAATAAAATAAAAAAAGTGTAAAATCACAGTTACAAGATTTAATTTTTGAAACAGTCATTTCAGTGTTGTATTATGCAAAAGATTAATTGGTAAAAATAATTTTTGGGGGAAAAAGCCCCTTAAGGGCCGGTATTATAATGTCCCGATAGTGTTCCCTCTAAAGTTTATCTTCTAGATAGCTCTATTTGGTGTATTATGAGTGGCCGATAGCACTAACCTCCAGATAAAATTTAGTTAGCGGGAGGATTTTTTATCTCCTGGTTTAGGTGGCAGATAGCTATTGTTGGGTGGATCATAACCACACTTTCTATCACAAAATGGAAGTGAATCTTATTGACAGTAGCAGTAGTTCTGATTCTGATGATGAATTTTTGATGTATGTTGCTGCTAAAGCGAGAGAACCAAAGCGTGTAAGAGTGAGAATTAATCATTTGGAAGTATGGAATGATGAGGAATTTTTTATGCGATTTAGGCTCACAAAACCCACAGTGCTACACATTCTGGAGCAGATAGAACCCACATTAGAACATCGAACAGACAGGTAAATAGATGTCATGTATTGTTTGAATATTTGTATAATTAAATATGACAAGAGGATGACAGAAATGTGTACAGTAAAACACGTAAAAATTATCGTAGAAAGCCTGAAAAGGGTGCAATTCATGCCCCTCTTCTAGTGTCAAACTATAGGAATGAATTTAGGATAGTAGGCCTACAATTGTGAAGGTATGTCTAAGGAAGGACTCAATCCCTTGCACTCGCAATTAAGACTGGGGAAAACCTTGGAAAAAACCTTTAGTCTGGATTGCCAGTTTCGACGGGATTCGAACTCGGGACCTCCTGAAACTAGTTTTAACCAACACTGTCGGTTGAATCAAACACAATTTATTTGCATTTTTTATGGACCTAGGCGATGTCTAGGACAGATAATAAACCCTAGCCTAGTCTATAGTATAGAAGCGTTAGTGGTGATTGAATTTCATTGTTTATAAATATAATGTATTACTTTTTAATTCTAGAAATGGTTCCGTTTCACCAATCAATCAGCTGTTACTAGCGTTAAGATTTTATGCTACTGGGAGTATGCTGATATCTGTCGGAGACTTTGCCGGAGTACATAAATGCACTGCCGGAAGACTTGTAAAGAAAGTTACAAATGCAATTGCCAGTCTTCGACCACATTACATTAAATTTCCGAATACACAAGAAGGTATCAGAGAGGTGCAACACGGGTTCTATCAGATGAATAGATTTCCTCGTGTTTTGGCTGCTATGGACTGCACACATGTTCGCTTACAATCTCCAGGTACTTCCCGTAACCATACCAATCCTATTTTCTAAGGCCTCCACTTTGTATGTGGGTATTTCTTGTCTGGTGCTAAAAACAAATAATGATGTAGACTATCAGCTGTAAGGCACTTATAACCTAGCACTATAACATTTATCTAATTTTACCAAGTCAATGTAATTAGTTTTACCTTGTTCGCAGGAGGAAACAATGCAGAAGTTTTCCGAAACAGAAAGGGGTGGTTTTCATTCAATGTACAAACCCTATGTGATCACAACATGAAAATAATGGATATAGTGGCAAGATGGCCAGGATCTGCCCACGACTTGAATATATTCAATAATTCGACAAATTAAAGCAAGACTGGAAATGGGGGAATTCGTAGATTCTATTATACTAGGAGATTCCGGTTACACCGTGCAGCCATAGGCCTACTTGTTAACCCCGTTACGCAATCCCATGTCACCCGAAGAACACCTGTACAACGAAGCACAGATTCGTACAAGGGGTACTGTTGAAAGATCATATGGAACATGGAAGCGACGATTCCCTGTATTGTCACTTGGTATCCGTTTGTCAGTAACCACTGTTCAAGAAATCATTGTATTCTGTGCTGTTCTACACAATATTGCTATTCAAATGAATGAGCACGAGCCACCGAATAATCCTGAAGTACCCGAGGCAGAAATTGACATAGATCAAATGCATCAAGATTTGGCTCTTGAAGGCCATGCAGGAATTCAACGTGCATTCATTGAATACTTTAGGTCATTACTGTAAACTGTAAAGTGATGTACAGTACGTCGAAGAAGATGTAAACTTTATTTGAAATGATACTCCTACTTATCATTTTTTACATGTTATGTAGAGTATTGAAGCTATAACAGTAACGACCTACATTTAAACATTTTTTACCATTAACTTCATCTCTAATTGTATTTTGTCCAACATTGCTTTTTTGACCGCTGTGTCGGCCTTTATATTTTCAATCTTGGCCTGCCGTAACTCAATTTCTAATTTGTGAATTTCCTGGTTTTGTTTGATTTTTTCTGGATGTTCTTCCTCCAGCAACCTCTTCTTACTAGCGGCCAACTCTTGTTTAGCCTCGGCCAACTTTGTAAATTTCTCAGTGGTTGCAGACATCGCCATTGCTTGTTTCATTGGGACTGCTGGACGCCTTCTACTTGTCCACGCAGTATGAACACCTGGAATGCAAAGTAAATTTAGAAGTTATCCTATGCCATATATTGTAATTATTATGGTTTATGTTATGTTAGTTAATTAAATAATAAATATTATGTTAACGTTCATAAGAAAAAAATTGTATGATTTTCTTACCATTCGACTCTACAGATTTTTGATTGCCTTGCAGAGCGACATGTTTTGTTCTCTTCAACATTGCAGGTGAGTAATCCTTCCAATCGGAGATGGGTGAAGAATCTTTCTGTTTGCTGCATCCTGCTTGCTGCATATCATGATGTTTACTTGGTTCTAGTGTTGACGGTGGTCTTTTCTTTTCGGGTGTAAACGATCTGCGATGTTGTTGATTCTTCGATCTTTCTGACTCCATTGGTGACTGCAAAAGAAGAAATACATACCTTATGTGTTAAAGTATAAATATGATTAAGAATACTATTGATTATTGTTTAGTTTTTCCTGACATGCCTACCTCGTCTAAAATGTTAAGGGCTGCTACTTCTAACTCATCGTCACTGATGTCTACATCCACATGCTCGTTCTCTCGTAAATATTCGAAATCAGCGAAGTTATCTTCGAGGTCAGAGTCAAAATCATTTTTTTTAATATCGATTTTGGAACATTTTGCTGAAATTAAAACAAAAACTTTGACAAAGCCATCCCGTTCATAACATTTGAATTAAAGTATTTGGTTTACATTATATAGACCTAATATTATGTTGTTATAAAATGTATGAGTAAGTGCAAGAAAGTTATTAAAAATAATGTAAAAATATGTGTTGGGAGTTGTTGATTTTGGTGAGAATGAAAAAATTAAAATCAGTTATAATCACCATAAGAAGTATCCATTGGTATGATCAAGTTCGAGTCACTGTCAATCGTCGACGGCATACCCTCGGCAGATAGTGGAATTAACGACCTGATTTTTTCCACCAGATCCCAATCATCCCCTATGATGGGAGTATATTTCCCTCCACCGGTCACCAGTTTTTTTTTACGATCCATTATCAAAGTGTGCCGAGCATCCCCCTTCAATTTTTCGTACTTTTGTCGAAGCTGGTTCGTTGTACACTTTTGAAATGTTGCCGCGTTGTATTCATCGCGCACAGAATCCCAAGCAGCGTTCTGAAATACATAATACAACTTAAGGTATGTTCGTTGGACCTGCTCTAACTGCTCAGATCTGATCGGATAACGAAATAGCCGTTCGTTTCACGAGATCACTTGCCGAATTGCGTTTTTTGGACTCGAGCAACTTGATCTAGAGCAGAAAGATCATGATTTTCGTGCTCTGACATTTTAGGAGGAGCAAGTTAGAGTAAGGCCCTCTAGGCGGCACCTCTACCAAAGATTAGCCACATGACTAATCTTTGCCTCTACCATTAAATTTTTTAAATTTGTATTTGTACCTGTAAAATCATTTTTAACATGTCAACTACAATCCAATCAATCAATCAATCAATCAATCAATCAATCCAGGTTAATTACTAAAGTGTAAGCATTGTACCCCACTGACCATTTCGGGGTCTGGGGCTGAGCGCACAGCCGCTAGAGGCAATTTTTAAAGATATACTTGCGTCAAATGTCCAGAAAATAGCTTTGTAGCATCACAATATGATTAAATATGGTCGCGCGACCCGGCACCTCCACCAAAATTAATAATATTACTCGCACACCCCTAGAGACAATGAATTATCTTCTTGCAAGTGAAAGAACTAGTTTATTGTTTTAACTGGTAGTATTTATCAGAGGAGTGTAATTTTTAAAAGTAAAACATTATCTTTCCATGCACGGTATAGTTAAGAAAATACCACGACACTTTCTCCCCAAAATTGTAAACTGGTACAAATACGTCTTTTTAATGAGTCTCTCGCTTCACCGGTACAAGTGTTCTGAAAACGGTACAGTACCGGTCAAACCATTACGTCTGGTCACCTTAGGTATGGAGTTAGGCCTTGGGTCTAGGTCTAGCCTACAGCAGGCACCATGACCTTAGAAGAAATGCATATGCCAATACAATCCCTACACAAAGGCAGCAGGCACAAATCATTCTTACTTTGTCTTGCCAAGTAACAGCGTCATTCTTTTTATCTTCTATTACCATAGAATACTTGACAACTATGTCGACCAGTTGGTGACAATCTTCCTTGGAAAAAGTTATTTAATTCGACAGTTATCAATTTATTTAGACGTTCCTTGGCCAAAGTTTGCCGAGTAGAACCTTTCAACTTTTCATATTTTTGTCTTAACTGTTCGCTAGTACGGTTTTGTAATGTCGACGAATTAAATTTCATCACGAACCAAATTCCATGCTGCGTTCTGAAATACATATTCCTTATCAAAACAATATTCTACACTCTCATGTAGTCCTACGTACATTTTAAAATACATCTAAAGAATGGTCTGGACACAGAAGGTAATATATTATTATCTGGGTAGTATGGATTGTGGCTAGGCCTATAGAGTAGGGCCGTGTTTCCAAGCCTAGCCTATGGCATATGGATATAGAAAAATATAATATTTAGGCATTGCTTAAAATATTAAAGGCAATATGCATAAATAATACTTACTTTGTCTTGCCAAATAACAGCGTCTGTCCTTTTGTCTTCTATAACACCAGAATACTTTACAACTACGTCAATAAGCTTGTGGCAATCTTCTGCAGAATAATTAGTGTCTCTGAAACGTTTCACTTTACCCGCCATTTTAAGAACATCAACAAAACAACAAATGTGACAGTTCACACCATAATGCCATCTATATGACATATGAAACAGTATAAAATACATCTCGAAGGCAGTGGAATACATAACAAAGGTTTACCAACTCCCCGCTTACTATCGGGAGGTATTTAGCGGCCGGTTCTTCCTCATAATACGTCTTCGTAGTTTATCTGGATGATAGCACTATCCCCCAGATAGCTAACCGTTACTTTTATCGGGACATTATAATACCGGCCCTAATGTAGTGGTAAAAACACAGAATATTATTGCTCACTTTGGAGTAGGGGTTAGCAAGAAGACTTTTTGAGTGAAAGGTCGCGGGTTCAAATCTCATGCAATTTTTATAAACTTTTTTACAATTTTTTACCCAATATTTCACGTTTCCTGACCACTTTACTGTATGTTGGTACAGAAATTTTAGTTCAAATGTTTATTTTACAATACAAAAAATTCTACTATTTGAATTGCTAGCAGGTTGGAGTCCATTTCACGCCCATTCCTTTCATAATAAATGGCACAAAAAAATTGGTTATAGGTTTCAACGATCTGAAATATTTTTTAGGCCTTCGACCAGTCCATATAATACTCCTCGCCTACTCTAAATTAGGCTTTGGCCTGGGATAAAGGCTGTCTTGAACTTGGGGAGATGTGAATTGATAGGCTAATTAAGGCTATTGTACCACCTCTGGCCGATAATTTGAAAGTCGAAGAAACATGTCTGAAAAGTTTGCTGAATGAAAGAAGGCCTTTAAAATAACAGAAAAAAAATTGTGATTTTTTTTGGGCGGGACATAACCTCACTTTTGGAAATTATATTTAGATTTTTGGACAAAAGTGTAATATAGGTTTACAAGACTAGTTCAAAATTAAATTTTGAGAATCGGTTTTCTGGACATAGTTTCTTAACACCTTTAGCTATAACTTTAGCTATAACCACAAATTTATTTTTGAAATGTAATTGAGCATGGTGCAGATCTAGTTGGTAAATAGCAGTAGCAGCAAGCAATACTTTTGTATGCTCATTGTATAATTACCAAAAAGTATTAGGCCTACTTTGAATTTGTAAATAATATTATAGGCTTACAATAAAAAACCAATGTCTGACATTATGTCTTAAACTATTAATTTATTATCGAATAATAGTTGACATCATGTGTGTAGGTTTGTGACAACCTTCTACAGAGTAGTTTTCACCAAAACTTTTTAAATTACCCGCCATTGCCAACAACACGAGATCACTGCTATCTATATGACAGGTGAAACAGTATAAAATACATCTAGGAGACAGTGAAATAAACAACAAAAGTGTACCAACTCCCCGCTTACTATCGGGAGTATTTAGCGGCTAGTTGTTCTTCATAATACGTCTTCGTAGTTTATCTGGATGATAGCACTATCCCCCAGATAGCTAACCGTTACTTTTAGCGGGACATTATAATACCGGCCCTTAAATATCTTACTTTGAATGGCATTTTTTTTTTTTTTTTACTAATGGCAAGTGAATATATCGCAGCTTCGAGGTCGGAAAACCAATGTTCAGCAATGCAAAATATGTCGGGGGAATGGTGATAAAAGAATAGGTCCTTAAAATTCTTCTAGTTTGTTGTTGATTGATCGTACATTTAAGAACATTACACGCAGAGGTAGATTAATTGTCATCTTCTTGGGTTGTACGATCTTATGCGGTGAACATTTGCTGGGCTTGTAGTAGTGCCTATAGTTGACGACGACGTAAGAAACTAGGGCGCTTCAACCGTGTAGGTCATATTGCGCAGCACGTGTAATTGTTAATTAAATTAGATTATGGTGTGTTCTATTTTTGTGTTGCATTTTTTATGTTTATGAAACAAAATTGAAAATAATATGATAAAGATGATAGTGATAAAAGAAAAAAAATGTAATTTAAATTTGATTTTTGGTTTATTTGGATTAAGGACGCGTCAACAGTTAGGTCATAATGCACCACTTTACCTAAGGGGGGGGGGGGGGAGAGAAGGGGCCCATGCTGGTCAGAACCAGCCACGGGTAAGGGGAGAAAGGGGGTGTAAAATTATAAATAAAGATAGTTTTTCGCCGTTATCATAAGATAGAAGACTCTAAATCACTACCTTCCTGTTCTATGACACGTTTCCGCTGTGTTCAGAAATGTTTTAAAACAGTTTGAGACAGGACAATTCAACGAACCTTTCACGTCTGGTTGTCTGAGCGCGGAACTTGGTTGGCGACTACATCAACTGAAGCCGTGGACACCTGAAACAAGACACAGATGGGGAGACTTATAGATAGATGGATTTGTTCTTATTTTTTAATTTGGATAAAGGGCGTGTAAACCGTTAGGTCATAATGCGCTACTGTAGCCTAGGAGATATGGGGGGGAGGAACCGATGCTGGTCAGAACCATCCACGGGTAGGAGGAGGAAAGGGAAATTCTCATGTCGTGATCGTCATTGTTTTTTCATTGTTCGTGTTGCCATTGTCATCGTCGTCGGGGAGGTCTTCAACGGAAGGGGAAGGGTTCTCCGCCGACGATTGCCAGAGCTCGCCTCTAGTTTCGGGAGTGATATTGTCCCCTCTTACTAACTGATGTTTGCGAGATCTACTTTGTCTCTTTCCTCGCATTTTACTACGCTCTGTGTCAATTCTAACCCGAGCCCGGATAGGGAATCGAGTTCATGGTTTATATTATTCTTATAATATTACATAATTATATTGTTTTCTAGGAGGTCGCTTTACAGCAAGATACAATGTGACCAGGCACATCAACATGCACGAAAGTTGATAGAAAGACGACGTGAGAAACTAGGCCGCATCAACCGGTTAGGTCATATTGCGGCGCCTGTGACATTGTCAGTTGATGAGATGAGTTTATGGTGTGTCTAAAAGAAACTAGAATGATAAAGTTGAAGATGATAATAATAATTATATCTCATTGAATTGAATATTGTGGGGTTGAGTCGTTTTAGGACTCCAAATGTACAAAGAGGTTTCAATTAAGGGCGCGTCAACCGTTAGGTCATAATGCGACACTCTAGAAGTTATTAAGTTGATATTGTTTAAGGACGCGTCAACCGTTAGGTCAAATATTGCTCCTCCTGCGATAATTTAGTTTATTATTTAGATATAATAAGTGCATATATTTTCGCAAGAGGGAGGAACGTAAGAGGTGACGTGGGGGAATGCGGGGACAGGCTTGTGCTGGTCAGAACCAGCCACAAGCAAGGGGAGGGCCTGGGGTCTTTTGCGAAATCAGGCCGGGCTCAGGCAAAGGACAATGGGCAAGGGAAGGTATAGGGAGGGCAGTGTTCGGTGGTTCCCCTACGACGTAATCGTTTTCGTTTGTGTCATCGTCGTCGGGGGGTAGTCAAAGGGATGGAGAAAATTCCCCGACGTCGACGGCCAGAGCTCGCCTCTTGATTCGGGGGGTAATATACTGCTTTCTTACTAGCTGATATTTGCGAGGTGGACTTTTTCTCTTGAATCGCCTCGTACGATTAGCAGTGCCATGCTCTGGGTCAATTCTACCCCGGGCCCAGACGGAGAGGTAATGGGAGGAAAGTGGTAAAGTTGTTATACAACATGCGTAGGTACTACGATAGAACGGAGATTATGGTGTAATTTAGGTTCTGTATTAACAAGTGAGGAATAAGTGGGAACTATAGTAAGGATTTTTCCCAAGTGCACGATAAATATGCGCGATTCCATTGCGACGATGTTGTACGTTCTCATACTGTATGGACTAATCTATGCTTAAAGTGCTGGCTTCAGCCTGAAATCTTTCACAAACATGGAACTTCAATATAGGGTTTATATGTGTACCATATATATTTTAAACCCAATGATCTGTTCTGCTGAACTGAATCAAGGTCAGCAGGTTAATTCCTAATAACTTGATTGCATCCAGATCCCGCCCTCTCCATACTCTTCCTTACACTAACATAATCTCCACCTCACAGACTAACGAGGCGCCGTATTAACTGACGTGAGAAACTAGGGTGCTTCAACTGGTTAGGTCATAATGCGCCGCCTGTGATATTTAAAGTTACTGAAATGAGTCTATGGTGACCTCTTATATATTGCATTCTAACTTATGATTTTCTTTAAATGATAAACGGAAACAGAAATAAATGACGAGTAAATACACATGAAAAAAACTAAAAGAAAAGGAACAAGAAAAATACGAATACCGACGTCATCTATACATTTTAGACATAATTTACTTAAATAAAAAATAATTGATTATGGATCGGAAACTGTTGGCTGTAAATTTAATTTATTATTATTCAAATTGCAATAACAAATGCGTGCATTGATTTATTTACATTTTCGTCAAAAGATTCGACCTGTTACGTATATTTAGATTTTTATGCTTTTCTATTCCAGAAGAGGCGATGCCGCCGGCTGCAATGGTAGAAGAAATGAATTTGGAAAACATCATCGAGAATTCAAGTTAACATAATATGCTATACATACGTAGGGTGCAAGCGTCAACCGTTAGGTCATGATGCGCCACTCTAGCCTAGCAGATATGTTGAGGAGGAAGAATGGGAGGGTTCTCACGTCGCGGTCGTCGTCGTATTCGTCATCGTTTGTGGTGTCATAGTCGTTGTCGTCGGGGACGTCTTAAAAGGGCCCACACTTTAGAGCTCCCGGTCCTGGTCCATCCCCTTTCTCCCGGGGAGACATGTAACTGGAATCAAGCGCATCACGGGGGGTCCAGGCCCAACCCGCTACATCGATTGCAACCCCTCCCCCCTCCACCCACTAAATCTGTCCGTGGCCCACTCTCTGAAATGCACCTCATAAGTAACCCCCCCCCCCCCAAACTAAAGCGATAATCTGATGTTGGGAACTTCTCTGTATTCAACACGCGGAGCAGGAGGACAAAGTGCTCACAATGCAACACCTACCAACTCGGTAGAAGTCAAAGAGTTCTTTAGTAGAATGTAGAGTTAATTAATTATAATATAGGTCGGGTAAAGTCGGTTATTTCCGGCAGACGCGCCTTCCGAAAGAGAACAGGTCTCAATGGGGATAATCGGATTGTGGTCGAGTCTAGAGAAGAGGGAGAAACTGGGGGATATAGGGGATGCACAGGGGATGAACGTTCACACGACAAGAAACTCAAGTACTCTCACAAGTCTACTGCCGTGAATAAGACACTGTGAAAATAATAACTATTATTTACTTTACGATAAAAACAACACCAAACGACAGCGTGAGAAACTAGTGCGATTCAAGCTTTAGGTCGTAGTGCGCCACTTAAGCCTGGGAAATCAAAGCCATGGAAGGAAAGTCCCATTCTGCGGGCAGAAACAGTCTCGGTTAGGGGAAGGAATGGGGGTGGGTCCCCGACGACGAATTCCAGAGCTCACCTCTAGTTTCAGGGAGTAATAAACTCCTCTCCTAACACGCTGATGTTAGCGATTCTTTTGAAGCGCCTATTACGATTAGCAGAGCCATGCTCTGGTCCAGATTCTACCCCGGGCCCAGACGGGGTATTATATAACTGTGAGGGATTAGGGATTGTCAGAGGGCATGTATAAGAGCATGCATTCTTATCGACGACCGAAAAAAACCCGGCTATACTTGAAGTCAGGATTGCCAATATCGGGCGAGGAATACAAGACAAATTGAAGGACGACGTGAGAAACTAGGGCGCTTCAACCGGTTAGGTCATATTCCGCTACCTGTGATATTTTAAGGTATTGAAATGAGTTAATGGTGTTGATTGATTATATTGTTTTCAAAGTTTATAAAAGAAAAGAAAATCATATAAACAACAGTGATAACATAACAAAATATAATTAAAGAATGACATGATTTGTGTACATGGAGTTTTGTTTAAAAATAACTACCAAAAATATGTTGGATTCAATGAGTTTCAGGGCGCATCAACCGCAAGGTCATAATGCGCCACTCTAGCGTAAGGGATATGGGGAGGTGGGCCCATTCTGGTTAGAACCAGCCACGGGTGAGGGAAGGAAGGAGGGTTCCTCACGTTGCGGTCGTAATCGTCTTTGTCATCGTTCGTTGTGTCATTGTTATCGTCGTCGGGGAGGTCGTCAAGGGAAGGGGGAGGTGTCCCGACTACGATTGCCAGAGCTCGCCTCTAGTTTCGGGGAGTTATATACTCTGCTCTTACTAGCTGATATTTGCGAGGTGGACTTTTCCTCTTGAATCGGGTTTTACGATTAGCAGAACCATGCTCTGGGCCAATTCTACCCCGGGCCCAGACGGGGGGATGTGGGACGGAAAGTCCCATGTAGGTCATAACCAGCAACGGGTAGTGGAAGGAAACGGAGAGTTTCGAAAGAAAAGAAAATGATAGAGATTACAGTAATAGCGAAATAAATATATTTATTTTAAATATAAAATGAAATGTGTTTGATATAAATTAATTAGTTTAAGTTTAGTTTAGCTTATTAGGAAAAATATTTTCCATTTTTGGAGTCGTGAAGGGTTTGGGGAGTTTTTTTTTCGACAACGACTGCCAAAGCTCGCCTCCAGTGGTTAGTTAATTTTTTTAAGGATTTTTTTGAAACATTAAAACGTCACAGACTAGGTCTTAATGTGCCACTCTAGCCGAAGGGATACGGGGTGGAGGGGCCCATGCGGGTCAAAATTAGCCGCGGGTAGTAGGTGGAAAGGAGGGTTCTCACGTCGTGGTCGTCATTCACAAGTAGACTTTGAGTTTATAGTTGGAATATATTTAAAAGTCGTTACAGTTAATGACGACTTCGTTAGATACTAGGGCGCTTCAGCCAGGTTTATGTTGTGCCTCCTGTAATATTGTAAATTTATCAGTGTAGTTTGGTTTTAATAATGTTTTTTAAGTAGGTATAGAAAGAAAATAAAAGAATATACATCAAAGTAAATATATTTTTTAAAGTTTATTTTTAATGAAGGAAGCGTCAACCGTTACGTTATAACGAGCCATACTAGCCTAGGGAATGTGGGGATAAACTGAGGGTTGTAGCTGGTCAGAACCAGACAAGGGAAGAGGGAGAAAAGGGAGAGTTCTAACGTCGTGGTCATCATCGTCTTTGTCATCGTTCGTGTTGTCATGTTCGTCGTCGGTGAGGTCTTCAAGGGAATAGATAGAGGTCCCCGACGACGACCACCATAGCTCGCCTCTAGGGTCGGGAAAATTAACTTATACAACGCTACTTTAGCGAGATGGGTTTCTTATCTTTCCAAGCATTATACGATTATGTATTTGAATTCACAAAAATAAACTCGTTGGATAATACAAATTTAATGTGTGTGAAAAAAGTGTACTTTAAATGAGCAACATAGAAAGTTTGTCGCCACCATCATATGATAAAAGCTCTTCATTTATTAGGAAAGATAAAACTGTGATTCATTGTTCAACACATAAATCTGAAACATTGTGAATTTGAATGAGTAATTTTATTCCCATTTTTTAACCCTGTAAGAAATTAAAAAGTATTAATAAGGATTCATTATTTGTTTAAGTCCGGCGTTTCTTAAAATCCATGATTGCATTACGTAAGAAATTGAGGACTTTCTTGCTACAAATAAACACTACATTGCCTTCGGTTGCATGGATTTGCTTAGATTACTTGGAGTAAGGGCGCGTCAAACGTCAGGTTGTAATGCGTTACTCTAGACTTTGGGTTGTATCAGAGACAAAGTGATGCCTTTGACGACAATACTAAGACGATGTGAGGAACTGCAGGGCGCTTCAACCGGTTAGGTCATATTGTGCCGCCTGTGATATTGCAAGTTAAAGAAATGAGTTTATGTGTTTGATGATTAAATCGTTTTCTACTTTTGAACAAGAAAAGAAAATGAAAGAGATGAACAGAGGGAAATGACTGACGAGAAAGTGCCAAATACTGCCATCATAACTTTTAACCGTATATGACATAAATATAATATTAATAAAATAAATTATATAATTTTTGGATTGACAATAAAAATATATTAAATATATTTACATTAATCGATTGTTGCTCTATGACTGTTGTAAATCGCCACTGATGTGAATGTTATAATATATTATACTTATGAGTAAGGAATCAAAGTCAGCCCACACTTTATAGCTCCCGGTCCTGGTTCATCCCTTTCCTCCCGGGGAGACATGTAACTGGAATCAAGGGCATCACGGGGGGGGGGGTCCAGGCCCAACCCGCTACATCGATTGCAACCCCTTCCCCCTCCGCCCACTAAATCTGTCCGTGGCCCACTCTCTGAAATGCACCTCATAAGTAACCCCCCCCCCCAAACTAAAGCGATAATCTGATGTTGGGAACTTCTCTGTATTCAACACGCGGAGCAGGCGGACAAAGTGCTCACAAAGCAACACCTTCCAACTCGGCAGAAGTCAAAGAGTTCTTTAGTAGAATGTAAAGAGTTAATTAAGTATAATATAGGTCGGGTAAAGTCGGTTATTTCCGGCAGACGCGCCTTCCGAAAGAGAACAGGTCTCAATGGGGATAATCGGATTGTGGTCGAGTCTAGAGAAGAGGGAGAAACTGGGGGATATAGGGGATGCACAGGGGATGAACGTTCACACGACAAGAAACTCAAGTACTCTCATCTAGTCTACTACCGCCTAGGCCCAGGGGATATGGGAAGGAAAGGAAAACGTCATGCTGTTTAGAGCCAGCCATGCGTTGGTGGTATATAATACACACATAACAAAAACTTGTAGAAATACAGCCAAACCTTACACACTCAAAAGGAATGAGATCTAAAAAAAGGGCCAAGCTCATCTACCCTTCCACATAAACGTACAGTGTCCCATAACAGCATCCTCGAAAAGCTTGGCAAAATAGAATTTGCGATTTTTAATTTAACGTAATAGTTTATCCAAGTTCTTTTTTTTCTAATTAATTTAAACGTAATAACATGCAAATTCTATTTTGCCAAGCTTTTCGAGGATGCTGTTATGGGACACTGTACGTTTATGTGGAAGGGTAGATGAGCTTGGCCCTTTTTTTAGATCTCATTCCTTTTGAGTGTGTAAGGTTTGGCTGTATTTCTACAAGTTTTTGTTATGTGTGTGATCTCATTACTTTTTCAAGTTCCATTACAAAAATATTTGCTAAAATATAATATTTTTATCAAAGTTGATTTAAATTCTATGGTATTAGCAGTAACAATATAGGATGTAAAATATCTAGACCCGGATTCATGTACATCCTGGGTATAGGTGGTATAACCATGGTATAACGACGGTATAAGGACTGGACCCCAATTCTTGAGTTCGTGGGAGATGAGTTGAAAACGCAATTTGGAAACGAAGTCGTTTTCGTTTTCGAAGGAATTTGGTATTCTTGAACGGTATCGTGGAAACGTCATGGGTTGTGAGTTGAAAGCATTGATATTAAACCCCTATAGTAGGCTAGATTAGCAGTCCTCCTATACCTCCGCACAGGCGCGAGCGTAGCAAATTGAAGACTCAACCGGCCCATTTCAAGATGGCGATTTGGTGTTTTAATTTATGCTTTTTTAATGCAATAAAGTATTTTACTGGATTGTTTGATATGGTTTTAGCTTGTGCAGAATGGTATTAAACAAAAGAAACAATACGAAGTGATTGCATAAGGGAATTTAGTAATCATTTGGGGTTAAAGGCTAGTATGCTTACCTGTCAACCTGGCGGCAATCTTGAGAACTATTTGGCCACAAATCGCTCCCATTTGATTAACATGTAAACTGTCATTTTAAGATGGCTTCTAATTGTACCGGAAGTGGACCACCGACTGCTGGTCTAGCCAATTATATAGGATGTATATGGTTGAAAGAGTATCACGAAATCCAAACACTTTAAAAAGATTTGCGTATAGCAAAGAGCTCGAAAAAGTTCTATATTTATTCTAGATGGCAGTGCCTTCATAAACGCGGGCCAATCGAAAGACAAGTTGTATGAAATGATTTGATTGTTGCAATTATGTAAACAAACAGTTGAGCAAGTTCATATCAGTCCAATGTTGTGCTGGCATAGGGTTGGCTAGGCTTGTCAAACATGTAATGTAAGTATGAATTTTACTAGTCCTATAGCCAAATGGAACTTTAGACCTACACTTTTGCATTATAAATAATTTTCCACATCTGGGCCTAGGCCAGGGACGGTTTCTGATTTGTTTTATGAGAGTATAATGACACCTTTTCTCGTTCCACACAAAGGAGAAAAATTTTAAATGTCCGCTATTTGTTTACGTATCGCACTTTCCCGCCTAACTCTGCTTATACCGTCAACAAGTGTCAAGTAACTATGGTTACTTGTTGATTGTATGCCAAAGTGTTTAAGGCTTATTTTAAAACCTTTATTTGGAAGCCTTCCAACAAACTTTTTCAACTTTTTTTTTCAAAAGAGACTATATTTCTATAACCTTAATGTCCATGTAAAATATGAACATTGTAGTCCCACCCGTCTGGTCAGAATCGCGGGCCGACGTATTAGATGTTAGCAGTAGTAGGCAGTAGTAGGCAGTAGCAGTAGCTAACATCCTTAAAGTGATTTTGAGCATGTTTCAAGCCATTTTTTTCACCAAGAAGGAATAATCGTACCCCAATAAAATTTGGCATGTGTTGTCAGGTACCTAAATCCCCTCGATTGTGATAGTTTTCAAGTTCACATCACGTTACATGACGGCTGGGTAACACCTCGAAATCACCCCAACTCTGCTTGGTGTATAAGGTGCTTGAGTGTGTAGCGCACCGCGGCTTGGCTGCGGCGCCCTAACGGGCACCTAGATCATGTCACTTGTGTGGCTCGTTGGTCTTGTGGTTAGCATATCTGCTTCCAATGCAGAAAATCCAGGGTTCGATTCCAGGGACAGTCAGAAGATTTTTGAACTTCTTATTTGAACTTAAGACCATCAGTTTCCTTCTTAGAAGTTTGTAAACGGTGACTTTGGAGCCGTCCTAGCAACGAATCACATAATAAATTCAGAGTTGTTCTGAATCGGCCTTGTTGATTCTGGCGTTGATTCGCGGGTGTTCGCACTGTCTATACCACTGATTGCTTTATTTCCTATTAAAAATATCGATCTTTGGTTGGTAATCGCTGACTCGTCGATTGCGTCGGGGCCTAAGGGACTTCTTGGTGGCTTTGATTTACTCTCCCCCACTGACAATCAGTTATGTAACTGAGTGGGTAGACTCTTATTCAATTTAATTATTTATCATTTATTTATTTAACTATGTTGATTAAGAGGGTATGGGCATTGTCCATAGCCCTACACTGTCCGACCTGTTCCGTCATGGGACAGGAACAATACATTAAACTACTACTACCACTTGGGATACCCTTGCTAGAGTAGACCTTATTTAGTTTTGTTAATGCCCCAACATAATACAATCGAGTTCTATTTCAAACGACGACGTGAGAAACTAACGCACTATCACCGGGCAGGTTATTTTGCACCGCCTGTGACATTGTGTGTTTAAAACTAAGTATTGCATTTTTATTTTTTTTATTTAATTTTTTTTTATTTGGAAAAGGACGCGTCAACCGTTAGGTCATAATGCTCCACTCTAGCCTAAGGGGGGTGGGGGGAGGAGGGGCCCATGCTGGTCAGAACCAGCCACCGGTAAGGGGAGGAAGGGGTGTTTCTCATATTGCGATCGTCACTGTCTTTGTCATCGTTCCTTGTGTCATTGCCATCGCGTCGAGGAGGTCGTCAAGGGAAGGGGGAGGTGTCACCGATGACGATTGCCAGAGCTAGCCTACAGTTTCGGTGAGTAATATTTTCCCTATAAAGCTGATTTTTGCAAGTTTGACTTATCTTTTTCCTCGCCTCTTTAATTCGTTTTTAGGTATATTTGTAATAAAGGCGCGTCAACCGTTTGGTCATGTGTCACTCTAGCCCAGAGAATATCACAGTTGAGAACGACGTGAGAAACAGTAGGGCGCTTCAACCGCGTGGGGCATTATTGCGCCTACAGTAACATTGAAGTCAGTAAATGGAATTTGATATTGTCATATTTTACATTGTTTTCTTAGTTAATACTTGGAATAGTTTAGTTCATTTGGTTTATAAGTGCATAAAAGAAAACAATAGTAATAAATAATTGTTGTTTTGAAAATTTTCGGGGTATGAGATTTGGATTATGGACGCGTCAACCGTTTGGTCATAATGCACCACTCTAGCCTAGGAGATGTGGGGAGGAGGTGCCCATGCTGGCCAGAACTTTATGATGTTTTCTTACTTTATTAAAGAAAAAAAACTATAGACATCATAGCAATAGCAAATATATTTTATTTATTTTATGACAACTGGAATTTTTTTGACCAGAGTTAAATTTGTCTGAAAAAAATAATCAAAATTAGAAATGTTTAAGTAAGTCGCAGTTATCATAATATAGGCTACGATTGAGGTTCTTCACACGATGATATGATATGAATTTAAAACTATCCACTGCTTCACATTGTTTTATCTTCTTCTCAGTGTTGTTAATTATCGTCTTCATCATACCGCGTCGTACATAACAAAACATGTTCTTCAACACAGCCATCTATTGTTTAGAGACTAATTTTTACATTCACGCCAACATCATAATAATATTGCTGGCTAGACAATACTGACAGAATGTACAGATACAGAACCCCGTGAGAAACGAGGGCGCTTCAAAAGAGTGAGTCATATTGCGCCGCATGTGTTGTTGTTAGTGAATAAATAGATCGAGTTTGTTGTTTGTTGATGATAACTATAGGGCTAGGATGTTCCTGACATCTCCTGGTTTTTCTATTGGTAAATACATGCCTCATAAATAGTTCTAAGTTTGTTTTAAGGCTCTGGGACAAAATCTACCTCGGGCCCAGACGGGGGTACGTCGTGGTCGTCATCGTCTATGTCTTCGTTTGTGTTGTCATGTTGGTGTCGTCGGGGAGGTCGTCAAGGGGATGGGGAGGGGTCCACGACGACGACTGCCGGTGCTCGCCTCTAGGTTCGGGGATTTATGTTGCTCGTACAGAAATGAAAGGAACTGCATACACCATTGACGTAGTTGAATCCACCTGTGATTCCCTGCAAAGGTAGTGTTCTAAAAGAAATCTGGGAAAACACTACTACGACGACGTGAGAAACTAGGGCACTTGAACCTGGAAGGTCATATTGCACGGCCTGTGGCATTGTATGTTTGAACTGAATTTGGTGTTTGTTTAATAAATTGTTTTCTCACATAAAAAAGTATTAAATATGATAAAGATAAGAGTTATAAAAATTATTATAATTTTGTTAAAACGGTGAACAGTTTAGATAATTAATTATGGTAAATCAAATTACTTCGAATAAGGGTTTTAAACAAGTTTGTCGACGTTGTCATATCCATAGGTAAACATCAACGAGTAGGATATTTTCATTAAAAATACCAAGTTTTATGGATTAAGGGCGCGTCAACCGTCAGGTCCTTATGCGCCACTCTCGCCTAGAGGATACGGGAGTAAATCCCATGCTGGTCATAACCAGTCACGGGTAGGGGGAGGATTTTTTTTTTGGTTTGGTTTATTTGGATTAAGGACGCGTCAACCGTTAGGTCATAATGCACCACTCTAGCCGGGATATGGGAGGAGGGACCCATGCTGATCAGAACCAGACATGATTATGGGGAGGAAAGGGGATTCTCACGTCGCGGTCGTAATTGTCTTTGTCATCGTTCATTGTGTCATTGTCATCGTCGCCGGGGGGTCGTCAAGGGAAGGCGGCAAGGTCCCCGACGACGATTGCCAGAGCTCGCCTCTAGTTTCGGGAAGTAATTATATACTCCGCTCTTACTAGCTGATGTTTGCGAGGTGGACTTTTTCTTTTGAATCGCCTTTTACGATTAGCAGAGCCATGCTCTGGGCCAATTCTACCCCGGACCCAGACGGGGGTTGATAGATGTAATAAACCCAACCATACACCATGGTAACGCCTATAGTCTACGCAACGGAAACACGAAGAGGTTGCTCCCGTCGCGTGGACTTTACGATCAACAAGGGTAAATATTAGGGTTTATAACACAAAGCAATTCTGTTTGTTGTTATGTTGGGCTGCATAAAAATATTTGTGTCGTGTGCATTTTAGAATTCCTGAATGTAGTTTCAATTTTTCTCCAGAGCGTTTCATACTAAGTTGAGTGGTTACGAGCGTGCCGAGTACATGTTTGTCTCGTCAAGACTCTTTCTCCATAAGAATAGCACTTCTCGATTTGGTTAGTCGGGAAACACTCCCGTAGGTGTCATTGTTGTTATTTACTACAATTCCGAAATTTAAAAAAATCTGCGGTTAAGACGCCTGCCTGGAATGTGGGAGATCCGTGGTTCGATTCCCGGGGCGGACTTTTCTAATTTCTGAATTGTAGTTAATTATAAGAATAGCATTGTTGGTGGAGGTGCCGGGTAGAGTAGGTTTTTTTTGGTTTATTTGGATTAAAGACGCGTCAACCGTAAGGTCATAATGCACCACTCTAGCCTAAGGGGGGGGGGGGAGGAGGGGCCCATGCTGGTCAGAACCAGCCACGGGTAAGGGGAGGAAGGGGGGTTTCTCACGTCGCGGTCGTCATCGTCTTTGTCATCGTTCGTTGTGTCATTGTCATCGTCGCCGGGGGGTCGTCAAGGGAAGGAGGCAAAGGTCCCCGACGACGATTGCCAGAGGTCGCCTCTAGTTTCGGGGAGTAAGATATTCCGCTCTTTCTAGCTGATGTTTGCGAGGTGGACTTTTTCCTTGAAATCGCCGTTAACGATTAGCAGAGCCATGCTCTGGGCCAATTCTACCCCGGGCCCAGACGGGGTCCGGGTAGAGTAAAAAAAGTTTTTTCTCCATTAGAATATTTTTGTTGGTGGAGGCGCCGGGTAGACTAAGGAATGTTTAACTCCATAAGAATAGCATTGTTGGTGGAGGTGCCGGATAGACTAAGAAATGTTTTAACTCCATAAGAATATCATTGTTGGTGGAGGTGCCGGATAGACTAAGGAATGTTTGAACTCCATAAGAATAGCATTGTTGGTGGAGGTGCCGGGTAGGGTTTATTTGGATTAAGGACGCGTCAACCGTTAGGTCATAATGCACCACTCTAAACCTAGGGGGGGGGGGAGGAGGGAACCATGCTGGTCAGAACCAGCCACGGGTAAGGGGAGGAAGGGGGGTTTCTCACGTCGCGGTCGTCATCGTCTTTGTCATCGTTCGTTGTGTCATTGTCATCGTCGCCGGGGGTAGTCAAGGGAAGGGGGCAAGATCCCCGACGACGATTGCCAGAGCTCGCCTCTAGGTTCGGGGAGTAAGATATTCCGCTCTTTCTAGCTGATGTTTGCGAGGTGGACTTTTTCTCTTTAATCGCCTTTTACGATTAGCAGAGCCATGCTCTGGGCCAATTCTCCCCCGGGCCCAGACGGGACTAAGAAATGTTTTAACTCCATAAGAATAGCATTGTTGGTGGAGGTGCCGGATAGACTAAGAAATGTTTTTACTCCATAAGAATAGCATTGTTGGTGGAGGTGCCGGGTAGACTAAGAAATGTTTTTACTCCATAAGAATAGCATTGTTGGTGGAGGTGCCAGGTCCGCACTTCTTGATTTTATCATTTCTTCGCTATACATCGAGTTAATATTACGGCGGGTGGAATATTGTAGTGATAATATTTAAGTTTAGTAAACGTGACGGTAAATTTAATAATTGTGTTTCAAATACGTAGGTTTGTGTACTATAAGCAACAAATCGCATCTCTGCACTAAAATTTAAAAAAAAAACTTTTAGGTCCATATCTTCGACAATCATTTTATCCTGGCATGACCACATTCAGTGCATTGGTTTGTATTCAATCCTGTTAATAAACTCAAATGGCCAGTAGAAGACGCAAACATTATAGGTAACAAACCAATCGGCATAAAATATGTATGGCTAGGACGCTTCGCTAACGCTTTTTCCAGTCGCGCTGATGGATGAGCTTTTATAGTTGATTGACGTTGCCCTAAAAGTACGATTTATAAAAATAAATATTTATAAGATTGTCCGTTAGATCATAACACATCCAGCTTCAGTGATTTCAAACGTACCCATAAAGTTTAATCTAAAGCAGAGTAGCCGTTTGTCCGGTCGCGGGCCAAATATCACGAAAATAACGTGATAAAATTTGAAAAAATCATAAATAAAAGTATGATATTCACGGTACAAACTTCTGTGAGTGTACCCAAAAACGTGTCAAATCAAAGTTCAGAGATTTCAAAGGTCTTCTTCAATATTCATCAAGATCGGATGTCGTTTGCCCAGTAAAGAGCAAACAATCAGACAAAAAAAAACTGAGCTATTTTTCTCGGGTCATTTAATTATTTAAAGATGGTAACATATATATATATATATATATGGTTAAAAACAAAGATCTTCCCCGTCCACCAGGTGGACGCCCAGGTTCTGCCCTGGTTCATCTTATTTTCGACGGGGTTTTACCCAAGATCTTTGTTTTTATCCTATGACGGGCCGCGAAAACCTACAACAATCCATATATATATATATGGAGGGCCTAGGAAGGCTGGAGCCTGCATGGTCTTTCCTCCCTTGCCCTGGCTATAGTGGCGAAATATGCCCTTACAGTAGACTCGCCCTTATACCAAGTACACTCAAAATACTTATTTTGTTTTAAATTTTATATCCTATACATCAATCAACTTAAGTATAAATTTTCCCGGGTATTCAACACATGACTCGCTCACTGACACACACACATTTCTATGCTCATTGGTTCGTTTAGACTAAAGACGCGTCAACCGTGAGGTCATAATGTACCACTCTAACTTAGGGGGGAGGGAAGGCGGAGGCCATGCCGGTCAGAACCAGCCACGGGGAAGGGGGGGAAAGGGGGTTCTCACGTCGCGGTCGTCATTGTCTTTGTCATCGTTCGTTGTGTTATTATCATCGTCGTCGGGGAGGTCGTCAAGGGGAAGGGGGAGGGTCCACGACGACGATTGCCAGAGCTCGCCTCTAGTTTCAGGGAATAATCTTATAATTGCAAGCTGTTTGTTTGCGAGATGGACTTTATCTCTTCCTTGGCATTTATAATAAACAGAGCTACGCTCTGGGCCAAATTCTTCCCCGGGGATTGGTGGGACATGCATGTGATGGACAGAACCAGCATTCGATCGCAGGGAGAGTGAGCTTGAAAAGATCAAACGACCAAACGAATAGAACTTATATAGGTATTTGAGCGTTGACA
Organism: Sweltsa coloradensis; assembly: GCA_024449915.1. Classification (NCBI taxonomy): domain Eukaryota; kingdom Metazoa; phylum Arthropoda; class Insecta; order Plecoptera; family Chloroperlidae; genus Sweltsa; species Sweltsa coloradensis. Next base: position 53,744 of record JAMZAV010002624.1, read on the forward strand.
TCCATGAGTTACAAGAGAAAAGTAAAACACACCTTCTCAATATCGATGTCTGGCTTGCTGAATATTGTCGGCAGATGAAAAACCAACCAGCCCAGACAATAAACCGATGACCGAATCCAAGATTCCTACTTATCTGAAAGAACAGCTCGCCCTACAAACATCCTCCAAACTCGAGAGAACATCTTTGTTCGTTATCAACACAAACTGTGATTTATCTTCTTTCCGAATTACAAAATGAAATGAAATTTAGTCCAGAGAAATCAAACACGACTTTGTTGGTGTGAAATCTAATCAAGACAGACAAATGTGGCGTCTGTTCTCAACAATGCCTTATCCACAGCCCTCTAAATATAAAACATCATTATCCTACGCGGCTGCGGCGAATAACGCATTTGTGGTGCTCCGCCTAAGAAAATAGTGCGGAATAGTTTAATTTTGATTTATTATAATTGTTTACAACTTTTCAATATATTTCCATAGTTGTTATTGGACAATTTATTCTAAAATGTCTGTGTGTTTATTAAAAGTGTATTTCTTCTCCCATTACTGTGTATTTTCCCCAGAATCCGGCTCCATGTGGCCCTGGTCTTGGCGTCGGAGCAAAGAGCTCAGATAAAAGAACCTCCGTGCTTAAATTATTATTGATCTACAGTGTTTGGTTTAAGCCGAGTCGATAAAGAAGTTTCAACGGGGAAACTTCGTTATCGACTCTGTTACTAGGCCCGCGTCGTGAACGGTATTTACAATCGCGTTGGTGGATGAGTGTGTTTATAAGTATACACAGCTCTCTTTCCTGTGCTTTTACTTTGGGTTTCTTTGCCATTACTATTTAGAGAATAGTAGCAAACTGTGTAAATCCGTATACATAAATATGATTGTATTATTTAAACATAAATGAATAATGTTATATTTTGGTTTATTTGGATTAAGGACGCGCCAACCGTTAGGTCATAATTTGCCACTCTAGCCTAGGGGATATGTGGAGGAGTAGCCCATTCTTGGCAGAACCAGCCACGGGTAAGAGGAGGAAGGGGGGTGGGGGGTTTCTCACGTCGCGGTCGTCATCGTCTTAGTCATCGTCATTGTCATCGTTCGTTGTGTCATTGTCATCGTCGTCGGGGCGGTCGTCAAGGGAAAGTGAAGATGTCCCGACACGATTGCCAGAGCTCGCCTCTAGTTTCGGGGAGTAATATACTCCGCTCTTACTAGCTGATGTTTGCGAGGTGGTTTTCTTCTCTTGAACAGTTGGTATCATTTAAATAAGAAAAACTTACTAACCCACAAACAACCCTCTGGAATCTGAGTTATGTGATGGGTAGGTCTAATTATTCCCAAATCGTATTTTTATTAACTCAGTTCCCATGGTATCTAATGTAAGCTTATGTTTAGGTAATAATATTATAATCATTTCTGCCAAGACTAGCTAGTAATAACCGACTGTTTTTTGTTATTTATTTATTTAACATCCATCAGATTCAGTTAAAACACTTATTTACCAACGAGGATAACTTAATAATTCAGATTTCATTAATGCAGTCACAATCAAGAACTAACGCTGACTCTTAAGCGACGACGCCGCATAGGTTATTTGGCGCCACCAGTGATAATGTTAATAAGTTATTCGAGTTTCCTAAGTATTAACTAGGAAACGCTAAAGTCCCGCCGCGTTGATGGATGAGCTTTTTAAAGGTTTTAGTTTGCGTGGGATAACTTTACTTTTGCAAGTGCTTTGTTTTGCTGCCTACGCATTGTAGGTGAATGTTGTCAAGTTTCTTTTGTTTCTTGTCAATTGGTATTATTTACCGTAAAAAACTTATATTAAATGCTTTATTTCTATGGATTCTGGCTAACTTTCAAAAGGTACTACATCACCATAACCTTAATGTCCGTGTATAATATGAACGTTGTAGCCCCACCCGTTTGGTCAGAATTGGCCCAAATGGCACGAAAAAATCGCACAAAAAATCAAAAAACTTATATTAAAAGCTTTATTTCTATAGATTCTGGCTAACTTTTTCAACTTTTTCTTTCAGAAAGCAATACATCACCATTACCTTAATGTCCATGTGAAATATGAACGTTGTAGCCCCACCCGTTTGGTCAGAATCGGCCAAAATGTGACGAAAATATCGCACTAAAAATCGAAAAAATCGTAAAAGTACGATATTCATGAAAAATATTTCTTCGATTGTACCCAAAAACGTAGCAAGTCTAAGTTCAGAGATTTCAAAGGTCCTGTCAAATTTTCATCAAGATCGCATATGCCGTTTGCCCGGTAGAGAGCAAACAAACAGACAAAAATACAAAAAAAAAAAAAAAAAAAAAAAAAACACCCGAGCTAAATTTTTTGGGGGTCAGTGAAATTGAAGTCTTCGCTTCACTCGCTTCGCTCGCTACGCTCATCCAATGATTATTAAGTTTTAATTTTAAATAACATAAAAGAAATTTAATATAGAGATTTCATCGAAAATATATTTACGTGGAATGAATTACGAAGTATGTTTGATGTGAATTAAATATGGTTAAACAAATTACTTCGGATAAGACATTGAGTGTGTTTGTCGCCGGGAGTTCATCATATGATTGGGAGTTTTGGTTTATTTGGATCAAGGGCGCGTCAACTGTTATGTCAAAATGCGCCACTCCAGCCTAGTGGATGTGGGGAGGGAAGACCCATGCTGGTCAGAACCAGCCCCGGGTAGGGGTAGGAGTGGGGGGGTCTCACGTCGTGATCGCAATCGTCTTCGGCATTGTTCACTCGTCATATTATATCTCCTATGCGCATATTTTATTAGTCCGTCCGTCTGTGTTGGCGCCAAGACTCCCAATGAAAACCGAACATGACCTCAGAATGACTCGCGGTTCTTTGTTCACGATTTCACCAACAAACAAACGCTGTCTGAAGAATATACGACGACGTGAGAAACTAGGGCGCTTCAACTGGTTAGGTCATTTTTGAAGCCTGTTAAGTTAATGAAATGAGTTTATAGTGTGTTTGATGATTGTATCGTTTCTATGATTGTATATATAAAAAAAAAGAACATGATGGTGGTGGTGATAGTTTACCCAAAAGATTTTTTTTTTATTTGGATAAAAAATTAAATGTGTTTTATGTGAATTACATTTTGTTCAATAAATTACTTTAAATGAGACTTTTAGAAAGTTTGTCGCCGTTATCATATGATAAGTTCTTCATATGAGTGGGAGAGATCAAGTTACGTGCGCCAAGGCATAACATTTGGTACATTCTGCTAGCACATGATGTACGGTTAGAGGTACATCACATGTGTCACATCTAGGAATAAATTTTTTTCTTGGGTAAGATATATCCGTGAGTAAGACGTGTGTGGCCTATACGAATTCTATACAAAACCACCTCTTCTCTACGTGAAAGTCGAGATGTAGCAGGACGAATTTTATAAGTCAATGTGGTCATCACACTACGCAATTTGTTATTTTGCAACATATCCCAAGATGCTTGTCGCACATCCAACAAACTTTGCTTGAATCCACTCTTGACATCTGGAACGGGAAAAAGATTGAAATCAACGTCGCGACGCTGGGAAGCTTCCTTTGCAGCCCGATCAGCGTGTTCATTTTCCTCTATGCCCACGTGTCCAGGTATCCAGAAAAACTCTATGATAGAACCATATAATAGAATTGGTTCACGTATAAGGTAGTTTTTAATTGATAACATTTTAATATTTATTGATGAGCGAAGCGAAGATTCCATTCTACTACACTGAAGAAAAAAATCCGGATTATTGTTTTTTTTCCTTGTTTTTCTTTCTGTATTTTTGTGTGTTTGTCCATACGATACCGGCTAAACCGATACTCAAACTGCGATGAAATTTTTCGGGAGGCCATCGGAATCTCTTAACATAGACCTGACACGTTTTTGAGCGTAATCGAAAAATTATTTCGTATAAAAATCTCAATTTTACGATTCTTTTCGATTTTTAAAAAAAATCTTGGACTTATAACACCTACATGTGTTAGCCGAGGGTAACGATGTTTTCACAGAACCCTAATGTTATGAATTTAGATATTCGTATGAAATTTGAGCGCAATCGAAATCATTTCTCATGAAAATCGAAATTGTACGGGTTTATTCTTTTTAGATCAATTCTTTGACTTGTATGTATAACACCTACATGCTTTATCCTATTGAAATGATTTTTTTCACAGAACCTGAATGTTATGAATTTATGTATTAATGTTAATTTGAGCGCAATCAAAAAATAATGTCTTATGAAAATCGCAATTTTACGATTTTTCTTTTTTTAATATTACGATTTTTTTAAAGTTAATTTTTTATTTTATTTAATTTAAATAAAAAAAATTCTTCGACTTAAGTTATGATTTTTCAGAACAACAGAAAATCCGCATAACACATGGCAGCTCAATGCCCCAATAGGGAATATACCTTAACTTCTTTTATTCTTTTATTCTTTTATCTGGTTCGAAAAATGATTACACCAACTACAGGTAGGACTACGCAAGTGTTGACAGACATTAGTCAAGTTCTAGATCCTCCAAAGATTAAAAAAAAACAGTTGTACTGGATTACTACCCAAACCTATCAGAAAAAATCAGACGTTTACTTTCTCCATTTGGAATACGAACAGTTTTTCAATCTTCCAGAACCTTAAGAAGTATATTGACAAAAACCAAGCCCTTGAACGTATCACAATCGTCGAAAAATGCAGTGTACTCAATCCCATGTCAGTGTGATGCCATCTACATCGGAGAAACCAAGAGACCTCTGGAAGTCAGGCTGAAGGAACATAAAAACAACGTTGCACAGCACAAGGTATACTCCTCAAAACTAGCAGAGCACGTCTATGAACATCATCATTATGTGAACTGGGATGACGCTTCAATCATTCTACACGAAGCAAATACACATAAACGGAGGCTAAAGGAGGCTGCCTTGATGTCTGTAGCTGATGATGTCATCAGTGCTCCCAGCATTGACTTCCCGGCGATTTGGAAGGAGTTTGTCCCCAAGCCATAGAACTATTGTGGGCATGATTGTGGTATAATTTTTAATTTTTATTTGAATATATTTTTTATTGAGATCAAGATGGCAGTGTTTGTTAGATGTGTCGACCTTGGCTGGGAGACGGAGTTTTATGTTTTGTTTGGTTTGTTGCCTTTTGAAGGGTACTGAAAGTACCCGAAATATTGCTTTTCCATTAATTTAATATAATAATTTACTAAAAGAACATGCCGAGTCCAATTATTGATTATAATTATTAAACCTTACTGTTCTAAGAATCTCAGGAATTATAAAAATCTTTTATCTCTCCACTACATTAAGGATTTCATTTTGAATAGGTTAATCAAATTATTTATTATTAAAATAAGATTTTCATTTATAAAAGTAAGCTGAAAGTTGCATCAATAATAATGGCAGGAAAAATGAGCATCTACGTCACTATGGTACTGATGCGAATCGGCCAATAAGGTGATGCCAAACAGTGATATTAACTGTGCAATATAAGTATGATTGTAAGCCCATTGGTCAACGATGCTCTTGGGTGCTCTAGACCTGAATCTTGACGTCACGTGCTGTTTGCGCGGGAAATATAATACTACAAACTTTGAGCCTCAATAGAATTTAAAATATTTTCTTTAAATAGCTTTTAATTGTAGTATAATGGCGTTTTAAGTGGTATTCTATCCATTTTCTTACACCCACGTCAATATTGAGACTTGGGGCATATTCCCTATTACTCCCATCCAACAACGCACCTGAAAAGGCGTTTGCGAAGCTTCCTAGTTATATTATAATATAAGCTACATAACTGCATGCAAATGACTAAAAAAAATATGACGACGACGTGAGAAACTAGAACGCTTCAACCGATTAGGTCATTGCATCGCCTGTGATATTGTAAGTTTAATATGTAATTAGTTTGTGGTGATTGATTATTATAGTGTTTTCTTATTTTTTTAATAAAATAAAATGATGGAGATGTTCGTGATAGAAAAAGAAACATTATTTATTAGAATAAAAAAATAAAAAATTTAGTGTGAAGTAAATTTTGCAAATAAAATAACTTTGAATGAGAAAGTTAGAAAGTACGTTCTACTTTTTTGTAATTGATTTCCTGCTGGTTGCTTCAAATAAGATATGGCCTTGAGGGTTTATTTTGTTTGGTAATAAAACTAAAATAACTCTTATAATTCCAGGTGTGGATGTGGTGAGTGTTAGTGAGTCTTCTTCGTAGCGTGACTTTCAGGGAAGCAGATTCTCACTTCAAGCCAGTTCTTACCCCTCCCCCCACACCAACCCCTTCCCATTCCATGTAAAGTATAACTGTAAGGAATTAGGGAATGTCAGAGGGAATGTTTAAGAGGACTTAATCCCTTGCATGCATTCTAATCAACGACCGAAGATGCCTCGATTATACTTTCTGTCAGAATTGCCAATGGTGGGTATCAAACACGACATCCTAATTTTTTAATTTGGATTCATTAAGTTTAAGAGCGCATCAACCGTTAGGAGGGAGGAATGTCCCATGCTGGACAGAACCAGCCACGGGTAGACCCAGGAAAGGGGGATTCTCACGTTCAGGTCGTAATCATCTTTGCCATCGTCCGAGTTGACATGGTCGTCGTCGTCGTCATCGTCGGGGAGGTCGTCAAGGGGAGATTGGGGGTCAGCGACGACTACCGCCAGAGCTCGCCTCTAGTTTTGGGGAGTTATGTTACTCCTACAGAAATTAAGAAATTACATACACCAAAGAGTTGAATCACTTGTGATATCCTGGCAAAAGTGGATCTTATTTAGTTTAGTTAAAGTTTAGAGCAACATTTGAAGGCCATAAAAAACGACGACGTGAGAAACTAGGTCACATAACCGGGAAAGGCCTGTGGCATCGTACGTTTAAGAATTGAATTTGTGTTAGTTTTTATATTGTTTTATGACTTTATTATTAATTATTATATGGTGAAGACGGTAGTGATAAAGTTTCTGATATTTTTTTGAAGATAAATATTTTTTAATAATTAATTGTGGTAAAACAAATTACTTCAAATCATGTTTTTAAAAAAGTTTGTCGACGTTGTCATACCAATGGTTAAGAACCAATACCTTCTCTCTCCATTTGAGGTGAACAACAACGAGTCAGATATCTGCATTAATAAAACCAAGTTTAAAGGATTAAGGGCGCGTCAACCGTGAGGTCATAATGTGCCACTCTAGCCTAGGGGGTATGGGAAGGGTGGACCCATGCTGGTCAAAACCAGCCACATGTAGGGGGAGGAAAGACTATTGACACGTCTTGGTCGTCATCGACTTTGTCATCGTTCATGGTATCATTGTCATCGTCGTCGGGGAGCTCGTCAAGTAATGGGTTAGTTTCCCGACGACGATTGCCAGAGCTCGCCTCTAGTTTCGGGGAGTAAAATACTCCCTTACATACTTGCTGATGTTTGCGAGATGGACTTTATCTCTTGATTCGCCTTGTACGATAAGCACAGCCATGCTCTGGGTCAAATTATAACCCGGGCCCAGACGGGGGACGACAGCTGAACCAGACCACAAAACAGAATTCTTCGAACCTCCAGACAAGACAGAAAGCACCTTCTTCTAGTCGCAGCTACCCTAGGACAAGAGGTACAGACAATGGACAAGTAGGTTATATCGAGTGGTCGTGAGGACACAACTATGAAACACAACAAGTATGTACCATGAAATATGAAAACTGAAGAATATTAAAATATCGCCGGATGTGTAAGTAGAGGCCGACTAGAGATCCAACGAGAACACAGAACTACAGGTAATGACTGCTCATCCATACTCTAACTGTCACTGTCAAAAACCGTCATCGTCAAAAACATACATAATCTGCAATTACCCAAATCAAAACCAAAATCAAAACTTTTTAAAATGGAAAGTTAATGACTGACTAATAAATTTTTTTTTATTTAATTTTTATTTTAATATATCTTTAATATATTTTTCCAAATGTAGAACCATTTAATACTTGTCTCATTAAATGATTCGATAATCAGCTTGACAGCTTTATTATTTGTAAAACCATTTGATGTGTCGTATCTTCCCACTCTCACCCATAAATAAAGCAATAAAAAGTAAAATTTTGATTATAATTTGGCCTTAGTTGATTTAATATTTAAAGGATAATTTTGCAATAAAAGATATCTCGTTATATTTACCAAAACCGACATACGCAGTCTTTATAATCACTAGTTGTAGTAGGCCCTACATTATATCAATATAGATAGGGCCTACTTTAATTTGAGAAAAATCCTAGAACAAATCGCAAAATCAGCAAAGTTGGTATCATTGGAATATTAGAAAAAATATTATAGGCCTACCTAAAGCAATCCTCTAAAATCTGAGTTAAGTGATAGGTAGGTCTTATAATTCCCTAAATCAACTGTATTTTTTTTTAAATGACATTTTAAACTAAGCATCCATGGTTTCTTCTCTTAATTGTTACTGGTAGTTTCACTGATTATTTATTATGCCAAGAAGGTGATTGCATTACGATGTCACAACTACAAGGAAGAGGTGTCTGTTGCACGCTTGAATGTCGTACGGACGGGGCTGACAAATGGATTAATTGTCAGGTAATGCGGCAATACCGGTGGTCTTTGAATTGATTGATTGGGTATTGCTTAACGTCTCATATTTATGCACTTTGGCTAATCGAGACGATGAGTGGTGATAGATGAGGATGAAGTATGAACAGAAGGGAGGAGGGAAAACCCGATACCGGCACGTAGCCTACTCCTTTCGAAAAGTACCAAGGGGACCAACGGCTTAACGTCCCATCCGAAAGGACGGTGTAACTTTGACAGTCATATAGGTTCCTCCACTAACCCGGACTGCCGAGCAGACGTCGAGGAGAACGAAGCCGTTACACTAGCTCTCGAACCCCCATCTGCTCTAACCAGCGATATACGTGAGTTTCAGGGTAGAGCGGTCACCCACTCTACCCGTGACTACCCCCGATTCTGCCTTAACTTCGGTGTTCGAGTGGGAACCGGTTAAACGAGCTCGGCTAAATCGCTGGCTGTGGTCTTTGAATTGCAAGGATAAGCATTGTGATACGAGCTAATAACGCGCGCGCAAAAGAGCACGCGCTCTTTTCTCGGGGAACTTGTGGTGAAATAGTGTTGACTTGCATTTTGACACTTCAACTACTGCTAACTAATTTGAACTTTGATATGGATTGGATAGATGACCAAGGTGGTGTAAGTCCGGTTAAATGGTGACACGCGGGAGTGTTTGGGTTGGACGACTGGTGTCACGTGGTTTTGGAGTGGGAGTGGACAGCTGGGGGAGGACAAGGAACGGTTGACAATCAAGGGGAGTTATATTCTGACCAGCGACCAAACAAGGTGTCTATGAGAGTTACTAATGGGTTTTGACACAGATAGTCATGAAGAACAGTTACTAGTTAGCAGTGCGTTGTGAACATCGAGTATCAAATGGATTAGCCAACCAAGTGGCAGGAAGCCAGAAGAATGGAGAACATCTGTTTCCACGTCCGAGACTGAGTCACGGCTGATCCTGAACCAAACCAGGACAGGAGGGTTAAAGTAAGACATGGTTCATCGTTATAAGTCAATCATTAACTTCATGGGGGTTTGAGCTCACGTTCAGTCAGGTGAAATGCATGAGCTCAGCTGACAGGCAAGGTTAGGTTGTTAACTGATAAATACAAGTGCCCTCCTTAATGCAGAAACAATCAGCAACTCAACCATTATGAGTGTGTAAATCTTCTCCGTACATGTCCCAGAATCCACGCTATTTATACCTGGTGATCTTGGTCAAAGTTGGGGTTGATTAGTCTAGGTAACATAAGCTACGTTCCACAAAATAATAGTTACCTTGGTAAATTCAAACTATACCAAGGGCTCATCATCCCTTAACTTGACAAAATGATGTACGGTTAAAGGTACATCACATGTGTCACATATGGAGACAACCTTTTCTCCAGTTAAGAGATATCCGCGAGTTAAATGTGTGTCGTCTATTCGAATTCTGGACAATACCACCTCTTCTGTACGTGAGAGTCGAGATGCAGGAAAATTTCTATTAGTCAGTGTGAGCAACACACTATGCAATTTTTTATTTTGCAACCACAAAAGATGTGCAGCATCCCCCCGGGCAACCGACTACAAGTTCTGCAAAACAAGATTCTTCGTGTGTCCCTTTCTCTCCCTCGCTGGACACGAATGTCGGAGTTTCATGCTGACCTTGGTCTGCAAACCGTGGACCAATGCATTGCTGCACAAGCTGCCCGATTTTACGCATCTCTAGAAGCGTACCAAATCCCAAGTTTCTGCACTTGCCCACAATATTCCGAGGAGAAGTGATGTATTCCCGCGCCCCATTGCAGCTCTTGGACCTCGTTTCTTGCCTCCACGTCGTCAGGCACGGCTTCTGCGGGCTCGTCAACGTCTCATCGTCGCGCGTCGTCCAATGGGTGTAGTGGACCCAAGACTGAGACCTCCGTGACGATAAAAAAAATAACTCTGCTTGGATGTCTCTTGTAGGAATTTTTCTGCGGCTAATTATTAAATCCAATGTAAAAACCTAAAGGTTCATTGCCATTCCCGAGCTCCGGAGGTATTTAACCGAAATCAACGGTACCTTTCACCAATCATTATGCAGCGCAAGGACGCTGTCCATCGCCCAACTCTGGCACACATCTGAATTTAAGTTATAGGTGCTTCGCACCAGGCACTAAAAATACCAGGGGAGAGGCTTCGAGCCCCACGACCATTCCCCAAAACAGACGGACGGACCACATCCCAAGATGCCACTCACAAATCAAACAATCGTTGCTGGAATCCACTCTTGACATCTGGAACGGGAACTAGAATGAAATCAACGTCTTGGTGCTGGGAAGCTTCCTTAGCAGCCCGATCAGCGTGTTTATTTCCCTCTACACCCACGTGTCCATGATCAGTATTGAACTACACGTTCATGTCTATTACCTAAAAAATGAGAGACAATAAACCTCAACTATAGATAATGATTGAGTTCACAAGGCAAACAATGTTAGACAAACAAATATAACATGTTCTTCTGTAACTGATGCATTGTTGACATCGCCAAGGAACGTCAATGATTTACTGTAAAGTCATCTCTGAAACTTTCTAAAATAAATTTAAAATATTACATCTTGAATATGAGTTTGTTTAAGTTAAATACAACGCTCAACAAACAAATATTTGACATCACGGAATAATAACTTTATTTCTTATTTGTTTCCCGCTAGCGAACAGTCCAAAAAAAGATAAGGAGACAATCGGTTTGAATCTCCCGCTAAAGAAATATTTGATTCTCCCGCCCCGGAAACAGTTTGAATTTCCCACCGTATCTTCTCCCGGCCACAAAATGCCGTCGAGCGGAACAGGTTTAATCAGCACGATGACCGTGACAAGTACCGGTAAGGAGGACTCGAAGAAGTCGGAGAAAGCGGAAGTCAAATCCACGAGCAAAGCCGAACCCTCTCGAAAGCCGATCGTGTACGAACCGTTCGAGGTGACTATAGCCACGGCCGAGACAACGGTGAAGCTCCTGACCTCCCAGGAACCGGAAGTGCTGAAGAGGGTGCTCGCCTCGCTCAACGCCTTCATCGGACGAGACAAGGTGTGGTTCGTTGGTCTTGTGGTTAGCGTATTTGCTTCCAATGCAGAAGGTTCAGAGCTCGACTCTTACTATAGGCAGTGTATTTAACTTTTGACTTGAACTCAAATCCATCAGTTCAACGATTAGGAACTTATAAACAATGACTTTGGAGCCGTCCTAACATCGAGGACATAATAAGTTCTAAGGTTAAATGCAGCCTTGTTCATTCTAATACTGTACGCGGGTGGATTCGTGTGCAGTTTGGTAAATTAGGATTAAGAGCGTGTTAATCATTAGGTAAAATTTGCCTCTTGCGTAGGGAGATATAAAAGAAGGAGCCACGGGTAGAGGGAGGGAAGCGGGGATGCTCACGAGTCCAGCTTGATTGATCGGTGTTTCATACTTGAATATGCCGGTCATTGTTCGCTCGTCAATGGTGTCGGCGCCTAAATGGCTGGCTTGGTCAGTTTAAGATCTAATGTACTTTAATTAAAATAAGTTCTGTGCCTGAGTGGTTTGACTTTGAATACGAATGTATTTATTTATTTGTTTAAGGAACATCTGGTCGCGCTGAGAGATCTGGACGTTGTGGAGCCGATCATGAAGGGCATGGACCACAGTAACGAGTGTATCAGGAGGTTCGCGCTCAAGATTCTGCCTGAGCTCTGCGAGTATCCGGAGATTGTGAACACGATCAGGGCGAGTCCCACGGTCATCGAGACGCTGTGCGCCATGCTGGGCAATGAGGTGGGTGCATGACTGTTATGGGGTTTTTTGATTCATTTGTTCAAGGGCGCGTCAATCGTTAGGTCATAATGCACCACTCCAAACATGGGGATATGGGAGAAGGTTTCCATGCTGGTCAGAACAAGCCACGGGTAGGGGGAGAAAAGTGGGAGTGCTCACGTCAATTAACCATTAAAAAAACGACGACGTGAAAAGAGAAACTAGGGTGCATCAACTGGTTTGTTGTAAATTAATAAATTATGTTTGTCTCATGTTTTAAGTTATATTGTTTTTTTTAAGTTCATAAAATAAAATAAAATGATAAGAGTCTACAGATACAATAAAAATCAACGTGTTTCTTTCCTCCGATCCAGGCGAACGACAAAGTGATCTTCGAGTTTTCTTCCGAGATCCTCTCTGCCGTCGGCGGCAATTTAGGCACCGTCCGGATGCTCCAGACAAACCTTGTCGACGCTCTTATCCCGCGCCTGCGCACTCCTGACCCCGACGTCCAGAAGAACTGTCTCGAGGTGTTGCTTCACATCCTGCGCGACCCTGTCGGCGCAGACGTCCTCGTCGCCTCCCCGAGCTTCGCCCTCTGCCCGCTGCTCAAGCTCTGCACCAGCGAGTACGAGGCGGTGCAGCGTCTAGCCCTCCGCGCTCTAGAGTACCTCTCCCAGCGGACAAGCGACACCGCACTAATGGCTCAGTTCGTCAAGGAGAAGGTCATGGACGTCTTGATGGCCGTTCTAGAACAGATCGAATGGGGCGATCTTCACCACCTCGCTTTAGCCTCAATTAAGAATTACTGCAACTTTTAGACGAACGTCGAACAATTCTTCCACTCGAACGTCCTCACTTATCTGGTTAGATTCACGGAGGTGATCGAACGACCCGACATCGTCGAGTGTGTCCTTGAGATATTGGTCCGCATTGCTCAACTCCCCGGTGGGCGCAATATCTGTGTGGACGTAGAGGTCCCCCAACTGTTGATCTACTACCTGAGGGAGGATTACTCCAAGGCAGCCGAGACGGCTTGTATCGGGCTCAACTATCTGGTGGCCGACCCCAGGGTGTTTGATCTGACGGTCGAGAGCGAGGTGGCCAAGGATCTTCTCAGGATGATCCAGGACGAGAATAGGTCCTGGGAGATCAGGAATGTTGCAGCGAGCGCGTTGTTCACTATGATGAAGAGGGACAAGAAGGTCGTGGATCAAGTCCTCGAGAACGACGGGGCCGTGAGGATTATAATTTTTTTTTTAATATGTAAGGTACAATTTTACAACAAAGGTCCTAAAATTTCTGGAAGCAAGATAAGAGCAAAAGCCTTTGCGCATAATGCCTTTACCCAGTCTTAATTAATATACTACTAGGAAAACGCTAAAGTCCCGTCGCGTTGTTGAGCGAGCACCGGTTCGTGCAACACGACCCGAGTACGACATTCTTATAATGTTACATACCAATAAGTCTTTAAGGTCTTGACCGATTCAGCTGAAAATTTGTAAAATAGGAGAGAATGGATAAAATCCACCGCCATCTAGAGGACCTTGACATCATTTCTTTGGGAAAACTATTTTGACTCTTTGATAACAAAATAATACATTGCTTCCTCGATAGTATTTTGATTACTTCTAGGTGGCAGAGCATAGTGACCAGAATTCTCGTGCGACTTTTCGTTGCTATGGTAACGTTACTTTTGTTAAAATGTAATTTCTATCTACACTTCTTAAGGTCTTGACCGATTAAGAAGAAATTTGTAAAATAGGAGAGAATGGTGTACTTATTGACCCTGCAAAATTTCATAACGATTGAAACGTTTTTTTTTGTTTTGTTTTATAACCAACAATCGGATTTTGTCCAAAAACTATACAGCGACCCGCAGAGGTAATATGTACATGTGTGCAAAATTTCAGGTCGATCAGAGAAACGGTGCGACCTGTACCGAAGCAGTAACAGAAAAAAACAAACAAAAAAAACAAAAACAAAAAAACAGACTTTCGAGCCATAAGAGTCAAGTGGAGACGCTCGCTACGCTCGCTCAATTATCTAAAAACAACATTAATAACTAATTATACGCTGGTATAGTTCGTCCGTTTACATTTGACGAATTTCGGCTTTTTCGCCGACTCAGCGGGAGCATGTAAGCCACTTGTTATAACCAATTACAAGGGTTGTAAATTGAAATTCAGTCTTCACTGACCGTCGTCAATGTTGCCCGGCTGAAGTTTCATTGTGCGACTCTTTGGTAAACCAATGAAGCGCAATAATGGCAACCAAACTAAGTGGCCTGGTGACGGGTTTGCGATTCATTATAATGGACATGTCAATCACCAGAGGAAGATGATCTTGTCTAGAGGTGTGAACAAATCTGGTCTTTTGTCCCTTTGAGGAACTCCAAATTCGTCAACTGTAAACGGACAAACTATACAAACGTGAATTTAGCAAAATATATATTTATTTTTTTAATTAAGGGCGCGTCAACCATCTGGCATAATTCACCGCTCTTGCCTAGGGGATATGGGGGGAGGGGCCCTTGCTGGTCAGAACCAGCCGTTGGTAGGCGGAGGAAAGAGGGCTTATCACGTCGCAATCGTCATCGTCTTTGTCACCTTTCATGTTGACAATTTGTCGTCGTCGTCGGGGAGGTCGTCAATTGAAGGGGAGTTCCCAGACGAAGGCTGCCACATTTTACTTCTAGTTTCGAGGAGTACCATTCTTTCTTGCTGATGTTTGAGAGATGGACTTTTTATCTTGAATCGCCTTTTACGACTTCACGATACTTGAAGGACAGAGGCTACACATCCATCAAGCAGTTTCCCAAAATGACGATGTGAGAAACTAGGGCGCTTCAACTAGTTAAGTTGTATTGGTCCGCCAATGAAATAAAAAGTTAATGAAATGATTTTGTGTCATGTTTGATGATTATATTGTTTTTAAGAATATAGTAAAGAAATTGACAGTGATGATAGTGATAGCAAAATATATTTTTAAATAGAAATAAATTAATAAAGATAATGTGTTTGATGAATGGAAAGAATAAATCATCTGAAGCCTCTTTGAACTGAGGAGCTAAGTTTGAGACAAATGAAGTCTATGATCTTATTGGCCCTGAAAAAAAACTACCTACGGTACTTGAGGTAGTTACATTCTATAACCTCACTGCTGATAAACATTCACATCACATCAACGGTCTTCTCGCCGAGTGGCGAGAAAAAAAATTAAATAAATAAATGCAAATATGTTGGAATTGTATATAGTAGGTCTAGGTGACATAAGCGCTGCTGTACCAATTGCTGATTATTCGGCGTTCGGCGGCCATTGTGTGGAAAATTTAACTTAAATCTAATGACACGCCAATCGAGGATAATTTGTAATCATGTTTGCATTATATTGCTTACTTATGACACTTATATTACTGTTTGGGCCGTGGCCCTGAGAATAGTGGTAATTTGTGGACTGTTTAATTGAAATGAGTTAGCAACTGCACTTACCCAAGATGTAATGCGGGCGTGATAATGAGATGCAGGGCATGGTCGGCATGGTGGCGTAGTTAGGGTGCACACCACGAGATAGGAAAGAAATAAAGAAGCTCGAGCTTAGAAGTAGGAAGAGAGCATGAAAAAAGAAAAGTGCCTGGAAGGCATCAAACCCAAGACTGCTGTAGCAACTGGAAGGCGAACGTATTGTGAGAGCTTGGTGAATTAAATTGTAGTCGGGCAACGTGAGAACGGAGATGAATTGATGCACTGTACTTGGCACTGATGGGATGTAGTTGAGATATAGTGATATGAGAATGCGAAGAAGAGAAATTTGATCTGCTCTCTGAGCAGCCAAGAGAACGAACTTCACCCTGTGAAGGCAGACGGGCAACTGGCGGTCTAATCACGAGAGCAGAGATAACAGAACTGGTCATAAAGAGGGGAAAAGAGGGGTAGACACAGGGTGAGTCAAGTGACAACGAGAAATACAAGAGAAGAACGTGAAATATAAACAAACCTAGAAACTATACTATTCTAAACAAGAACATTGGCGTGAACAATTACTTACTTATAACTAGCAATATTACACAAAACACTGTGCCTACAACTACATCCTGAATTTTTATGTACTAGAAGTCTAGGTTGACTAACAGCTGGCTGATCCCACACAATAAACCCCCTTTTCCGTGTTCAATTAGCAATAAGTTTCCGTGTACTGCCGCTATGGAGTGCTAGATCGTTGGTTTTATCAGATCAAATATTCTTCTCCTTCTCTTCCAGAGAGTGTTCTGCAGCCTGTTTAACCAGGTGAAGCACCCCCCGCTAGAGACGCTCTTCACGGCCGTCCACTGCATCGAACAGATGGCTCACTATGAGGACATCAGGTCCAAGATGCTTAGTGAAGCCATGATTGACGTACTGCTGGTCCTGCTCACGAGCAAGGCGAGGAACTACTTCCGGTTGATGATCACCGCCCTCAATGTCTCAGCACGCTCATGAACGAGAAGGTCACGCGGAACTGGTTCATCTCGGGGAAAGGGGTGGAGATTATTGTGGGCGTATTGAAGAAGTTGTCGATACCATTAAAACTCGAAGCGGTGGCGGTCGTCCGACAACTCGAGACGACGAGATGCTCGCCTCGGCTTTTATTCAAGCGGGTGCGTTAGAAATGTTGCTAGCGGAGAGGCCGCTCCGCAAGAAGTATCCGATCTGGAAGGCGACGATAGAAGCGTTGTTCAAGAGTAATCTCTCCGCAAAGTTTTCCTGCACCAGTCGTCAAGACTTCGAAGACATCACGAAAGATAATTTCTACTTGACGGAAAAGGTCGAGAATAAATTTACAGTCCAGTAGGTTTTACTTGACGAAATGGTCACACCAACACGGCCGATCTTCCTTGCGAATTTCAAACAGCCGACGCAGCCGCCTCCGCCACGACCCCGACGAAGACGTTCGATACGTCCACCGAGGACGACGACGACGTGAGAAACTAGGGCGCTTCAACCGGTTAGGTCATATTGCGCCGCCTGGGAATGAAAGTAAATTAGAAGAGTTAATGCAGGTATGTTTGATGATTAGATTGAAACCGGCGAAGGAATCCGAACTGGCAAAGAGGTTGAAGAAGAACGGCTCGAAACCTGGCAGCGCAAAGGGTTCAAAAACCAGAGATAAAAGTGCTACAGGTATTAATAAGTCCATCACTTCGAAGACGAAAGTTGCGAGTTCTAGTCCGACCAAGATGAAGAGACCGAAGGGCGCAAGTCCAAGCATGAGGAGTATCGAGACCGTGGACGGACGGAAAAACCAACGCTCTAAACGTATGCTCTAGAGATTAGCTTCGAAGATAGCCGAATCCGGACAAACCTCTCTCCTTGATGTAATCGTTGGGCCAAACACCGAACAAATCAAAGCGGTTATAGCCGCGAAATACGGTGTCGCCCCCCCGGATTACAACCTATACTATTACCTAAAAGACGTAAAGGAGAAGATCGTCGAGCCGGTACACAAGTACGGGTACGAGGCGAAGGTGGTCGACGTCCCCGACCTAGTTGTGCGCGCTAAGGTCCTCGCCGTGTTCGTGGACTGCTGCATGAAGGGCGCGAGGAGGGGCTACGTCACAAGCAGAGGAGGGGCTACGTCACAAGCACGAGCTACACCTGCAGGAGCTTCGGAGACAGTCGGGGACCAACGTGATTCCACTCGGGCATGTTCGGGTCGGGCTGCACCTGGAGAGGGCCATGCTGTTCAAGGTGCTGGCCGACCGTATCGGGCTACCGTGCGCGTTGCAGAGGGGCGAGTATGGCAGGTAATGGCCTTTTTGGTTCTGGTTTATTGGTTTATTTGGATTAAGGGCGCGTCAAACTAAGGTCATAATGCGTGTTTTACTATTTCAAATCCCCGTCTGGGTCCGGGGTTGAATTGGCCCAGAGCATGGCTTTGCTAATCATAAAAGGCGATTCAAGAGAAAAAGTCCACCTCGCAAACATCAGCTAGTTAGAGCTGAATATATTACTCCCCGAATCTAGAAGCGAGCTCTGGCAATCGTCGTCGCGAACCTTGCCCCCTTCCCTTGACAACGCCTCGACGACGATGACAAAGACAATGACACCACAAACAATGACAAAGACAATGACGACCACGACGTGAGATTCCCCCATTTATCCCCTTTCCCGTGGCTGGTTCTGACCAGCATAGGCCCATCCTCCCCCCCCCCCTTAGGCTAGAGTGGTGCATTATGACCTAACGGTTGACGCGTTCTCAATCCAAATAAACCAAACTAGTATTTCAAAAAACAGTCTTTTGGCCTGGTATTTCAATGTCCAATGAAAGTGCAAAGTAAATTTAACTGCAAGGTAACTTGTTTTCCATGTGGCAACAACCAATCAGAAGCCTTGTAAATATTTAGTTACTTACTTACCAAGTAAGAGTCCATTGTATGCTTTTCGATTGTGTCGGCGAGTCTGATTAACATTTAAAACTTTTACGTCCCGCACTGCTAATCAGTTACCTATGTGACTGAGCAGGTAGACTCTAAATACGAATTAAATTATTTCATTTATATTACTCCTCTAAGGATGTGGGTGAGGTCGCCGCCCCCGAGCCAATCAAGTCGGTGAATCCAGACGAGGAAGACTGGGAGCTGCCCACCTCTATGCTGCGACCCAACTTCGTCGTCGACCTGATGAAGGAAGTCGGAAACCTGATACCGATAGGAGGAGCCGAGGCCAACGCGTATTGCAACATCCCAGGGATATACGACTACCCGCTAGCTAGAGTACCAGAGACCGACATTCTAGGCGCTCTGCAGCTGTCGTCACATGTGCGACGTGTCACATATTATTTACTGTACCGTTTCTGTAAACTGATGAAATACTAAGAAACTTTTTATTGACAGATGTTGTGTTATTTACAACAATATATTTAAGGGCGCTTCAACCGTCAGGTCATAATTGACCACCCTGAATTAGGGGATGTTAGAGGACCCCTCCGTGCTGGACAGATCATGTCACGGGGAAGAAGTGTCAAGTCAGTGAATCAAAAAGTATTTAGTTTGGTTTATTTGGATTAAGGACGTGTCAAACGTTAGGTCATAATGCACCACTCTAGCCTTGCGGATATGGGAAGGAAGGGCCAATGCTTGTCAGAACTAGCCACGGGCAAGGGGGGGAAGGGGGGTTACTTACGTCGCGGTCGTCATTGTCTTTATCCTCGTTCGTGGTGTCATTGTTATCGTCGTCGGGGAGGTCGTCAAGAAAAGGGAGCAAGGTCCCCGACGACGATTGCCAGAGCTCGCCTCTAGTTTCGGGGAGTAACATACGCCCCTCTTACTAGCTGCTGTTTGCGAGGTGGACTTTTTCTCTTGAATCGTCTTTTACGATTAGCAGAGCCATGCTCTACGCCAATTCATCCCCGGGCCCAGACGGGGAATGAAATCTAAATCAAATAAACGACGACGTGCGAAACTAGGGCACTTCAACCATCAGGTCATAATATTGCGCCGTCTGTAATATTGCAAGTTAATTAAATGAGTTTTTTAATTGTTTTGTATGCTTATATTTTAAATATATATATATTTATATATATATGATAAAAACAAGGAAATTCTTGGGTTAAAACCGCGTCGAAAAATAAGATGAACCAGGGCAGAACCTGGGCGTTCACCGACGTTTCGTCTACATACGTCAGACATTTCAAGGTTGATACAGAAAAATATGTTATATCGCAGACTTTCACGGTTTGGGAATATGCAATATTTATTTTCGGGTCTTTCTGTGTGGTTTTATTTTATTATTCCAACGTTTCGGGTAGTTCTCTCTGCCCTTTCTTCAAGAAAATCAAACATAAAACAATATAAAAAACAAAACAAAACCTTACTTCATAAAAAAAACACTGCAAACAGATACATAGACAAAAAACTAAATAGCTTAGAAAACAAAGGGTAGGGCCTACTCATGACAAATTATACAACCATGTTTAAGCCATCAACATTATCTTATTACTTTTTAGATGACCTCAGCGTAAAGAGTAGATGGTCAAGGGGTTTTTGTTGAGTTTCCTTCTCTTGTCAGCTCTTTGGGGGAGGACGGACTGCAGACATTTCCATGTAGGGGGGAGCTTTGGGTTTGAACATTACAGCCTTGCAAAACAAGTTTCCATGTGACTGGAAGTATTTTGGCATCATCCCGTGTGTTCATGTTGTGTTTCCGCTTCTCCATCTCCACCGCCTCTCTTACGATACGTGGCACCTCATGTTCAACTTTGGCTAGGGTTTTAGCTTCATCAAAGTTAATCCAGTGTTCCTTGTCAAAAGCATGTTGGAAAAGAGCTAAAGTAGTTTCCATACGTCTTACTGCAACTCTATGTTCGTCGATGCGGACAGATATTTTTCGGTTAGTTCTTTCTACGTATGTCTTTTCGCAAACTTTTCCACGTTTGGGTTTTGTCTGGGCCCGGGGTAGAATAGGCCCCGAGCATTTCCCCCTCGGACTCATCGTAAAAGGCGACAAAGAGGCAGTCGGTGGTGGACCCCTCAAATAAGATCTTGAGGTGACTGGAGATCGCAAAGGGGGCTTTTCATGCATATATTTTCACTTTCCCACACTCACATTTACTCTACAATCATATCTATTTATTACTTTTTCACTTTTTTCTACTCTTCCCAAAATAAATTTTGGCGGGCCCCCCTTTTTGTGTTCTAAACGCTACCGCCGGTGTTTTCCCCTTTCCCTTTTTCCGCCCCCGGGGACGGGGGAAAAAAAGGGGATCCTGGTTGTTGGGGGGAAAAATTTTTTCTTCCCAGAAAAACAGGGACCAACCCCGGAAAAACGGGGGCCCACCTGCTTTCATCATGGGACGGGGGGTTTCAGAAAAACTACCCACCGGGGGTCAATCGGTAGGCAAAATTTTGCCCACCTTTATGTTGCACATTGGGCAGCCCGGGGAACAAAAGTTTTGCGTGGGGTTGTTGTTTTACCAATGTGGGAGACTAAGGGGGAAAGAAAAGGGGGTCGGGAGGGGGGCCCCCAAAACTGGTAAAAAGATCTTTGCGTCTATGTTTTTTGGGTTTCCGGACACAAAAATTGGTTTTCTTTTCCTTTTA
Source organism: Sweltsa coloradensis (assembly GCA_024449915.1). Classification (NCBI taxonomy): domain Eukaryota; kingdom Metazoa; phylum Arthropoda; class Insecta; order Plecoptera; family Chloroperlidae; genus Sweltsa; species Sweltsa coloradensis. The sequence goes on from JAMZAV010002624.1 coordinate 75,166, forward strand.
AATTTACACCCTTTAAAAAAAAAAAAAAATGAAAAAAAAAAAAAAATCTTTAAGTTTAAAAAGGGGGCCCTATGGGGGTGGGAACCCAAACCGTGGGCTGGGTTGGGAAGGGGGTTTTTTTTTCCGGGGGAAAATTTTTTTTTGTAGGTTGTCCCCTTTTCTACTATGGAAAATCTTAATCCCCCCAAAATTACCCCTTTTCCCCCCCCAAAAAAACAAACAATTACCATCAAAAAAAAAGACCTAGGTCTTTTTTTGAACCAAAAAAAATTTCCCCTTTGGGAAAACAGGTTAAAAAACCCTCCCAAAATTTATTTAAAAAAATTTCCCAAAGAATGGGTTAAATTTTAAATCTTTTAAAAGGAAAAAACCAAAACCCATTTTTTAAAAAATACATCAGTTGCAATTGAAAAAAGCGTTTTTCAAGGAGTGCGGGGGTACTTTTAAAATCAGTAGGGAAAAATGCGAAATGGTTTGCTTCTGGTTGGGGGAATTGTTAATGATAAGCAGTTTTGGCCTATTATTTTTAAAAAACCACCAAATTTGACTACTTTTTTTGAAATCGAATTTAAAAGCCGCTTTTTAAAAAAAACAAACCCTTAATAATTCTAAAGGAATTTTTGGGTTGTTCTGATTTTTAAATAGGGTTTCCCCAATGGGGAAAAAATTAAAGAGGAACTTCCAAAAAAAGGGTTTTTCATTGCCCTTGTAAAAGAATAATGACCCGTTTGTGGAGAAAAAATTTCCAACGGGGCCAAAACCCAATTTTCCTAAACCTTTCAACACAAAGGGGGATTTCCCTAAAAAAGGTTTTGGTTTAGGGGTTTACCCATTTTTTTTAGAGGTCAGAACCTAATATACCAAACCCCATGAAAATGCTTCACCTGTAAAAAGTTTTGGGGAACACCAAGAAATTGTCTGTAAGTCGGGAAACCTTTTTGCGGGGAATTGCGGTTTTTAAAATTTCCCATGGTGAAGTGAAAAGTGTTGAACACCCAAAAAACAAAAGGGTTTAAATTTTTGAAAGTGGCCCAAAATTGCTTCTTCTTCCCGAAAATTTCCAAAGAGGGGAGGGAAAAGGAAAAAGAAAAAAATTTGTGGATAATGGGGTTTTTGGACAAATTTTAATGTTCATGGGGGAAAGGGAAAAAAAGGTTTATGGGAAAAATTTACCACACCATCTAATCTTCCAGTTTTCCCATTTCCCGCAAGCTTGAAACCCACAAAAGCAGAGGCATAATTGCAACAAAAACAGGAAACAACACAGAAAAAAATCTCTAAACCCAAAACTTTTAAATCCCCAAGGGGGTTTATGCGGCTACCCCGGCCCTTTTTTTGAAGACCCCTCACCCTTGGGTTTAGGAGGGAAAGGCCCCAAAACTAAAGGAAAAATAATTTAAGGGATTTTTGTGATACAGAAATCCCCTACAAGTTCAATTTTTAAAAGAACAAGCAAAGCCCAAAAAACAGGGGGGCAGGGAAAAAAATCTTTTCAAGAGTTTAATTTTCCCCGGGGATTTTGACTTTAAAAATTTCCCAAAATGGGAAAAAATTAGGTAAATTTAAAAAACAAGGGAAGGGGGCGTCAAAAAGCAATTTTTGATGTTCAAAATTGAAGGGAAACTTACCCAAATCACCAAAAAAGTCCAAAAAAAACAGAAAAACCAAAAAGAGGGGTTTTTGTGGGGTTTCCAAAATTTTTAAAAAAGGGTTTTTTTTAAAGATTCCCAAAACCAAAAAAAAAAAAAAGGCCCCCTCCCCGTCGTCACTTTCTGATGACATGTTGGAGGATCGGGTTTAAAGGAGAGAATCCTTTTGTATTTTAAAAAAACCCAAAAAGGTGAAATTTAAAAAAAAAAAAGCCCGTTTTTTTAAGAACAAAAATTTTAAAATTTAAAAAAATTAAAAGGCTACACTAATATGTGGAATTGTAGAGGATTTTTAAAGCCCAAAAACTGAAGAGCTACAAAACCACCCCCTTACAAAAAAACCCCAAAACCCCTTTAAACCTTTTTATTACAAAAAAACTTTTTTTAAAAAACCCAAATGAAAACCCTACGGGTTTAAAGGGTTTTTTAAAATCTTTCCCGTTTAAGGGGTTATATAGGAAAGGGGAACGGCACAAAGGGGGGGGGTGTTGTTGCCCATTTCCTTTTGGGGCAATTGGGGCTCTGGTTTTATGCCCCCTCAAATTCCATTGACAAAAATTTGCCTTCAGGGGGCCCTCGCCCTTTCAAACTTACATTTTCCCAAAGGGAAAACCCCATTATTTCTGGATTTTCATTTCCCCCAAACCCTTAAAAACATTAGGGAGACGCGATTTTTTGGAGGCATTTTTGGATCAAAATTTCCCTGGACCCCCCTAAAAAATTGGGTGGGGGATTTTTTTAAAGGGCCCCCACCATTTCTTGACTTTTTTGGGGGCAGTAGTTTTTTGACAAAAGGGGTTTTTTTGTTGTAGCAGATTTTCTACAAAAACAATGAGGGTTTTATTTTTTTGAAAACAAGGGGGGAGTGAAATCCCTTTCACGGGCACATTTTTGGGCCAAATTTTTAGGGCCCTAGGGTTTTGGGAAAGTGTACACCATTGCTTTTCCCCTTGATTCCTTTTTTTGAGCTAAATATGTGCTTGGGTGATTTTTCATGGAAAATTTATTTATTTTTCCCAAATTTAGGTGGAAAAGTTAATTTTAAAAACAAAAAGGCCACACAAAACCAGGTAGGGAGAACTTGCGCCCAAACTGATTGGGGGAAAAAATTCCAGGAAAATTTTTGAAGTCTCCCTTTTTCAAGGTTGGGGCTTTTCTAGTTCTCGTGGGCCCCAACGTTTTCTTGTCCCAAAAATTTTGAAATAAATGCTTTTCTTGATGAGCCCTATGCCAGTAACATGACTAGGGGGTGAAAAAACGTCGTCGTGTGTCCCCCTGGGGGGGAAAAAAAAGATTGTTTCATTTGGGCCCTCAAGGGAAAGAAAAGCAGGGTTTTTTTAAAAAAATTTAAAAAAATTTTTTTTCCCACATTGAAAAAAATTTTAAACCCCAAAATTTTAAAACCAAACCCAGAGGGAAAGGGGGCGGAAAAAAAGAGGGGCCCAAATTTTCAAAAAAATAGGGAAGGGGGGCAGTCATTTGGGAAGGGGTATGTACTTCATAAATTTCAGGGAAACCCCTTCCACGATGGGTGGGGAAAAAAGGGTTTTAAAACAATTTTTGGGGGGAACCCGGGGGGGGTAAACCCCCATACCCGTAAAACAAGGATGGGGGGCAATTTAGTTTCTACTCCAGCAGATGTGGCTTCAGTACTGGGTTTCCAAAAATTTGGGGATTTCCCCGGGGGCTAAGAGTTTAATGACGATATGATGGGAGGGAAATTTTTAGCAACAAGCGTTTTCAAAAAGCTTTGGAAAAAATTAAATTTTTTTCATCTGAAAACGATTTAGCCAACAACAGAAGCGTTTTCCTTTTTTGGGGGGAAAAATCCGTATGGCGTTAAGCTCCCTTTCGTCCCCCCCCATCTTGGGAAAGGGCAAAATTTCCCCAAACGACAGTTTGTGCAATTACTGATTTTTTCATTTTTGGAAAGGGTTTTTATTTTTTTTTTTAAAAATTTTTGGGGGGTTTTCTGACATAAATTTTCCGATTTTTGTTGGGGCGTAGGTGCCATCTTTTAATTCCACTTCTCAAAAACCCCCCAAAAAAAAAAAATCCCCATGCCGGGCCCTTTATATCGCCCTATTTTTCTGACAAGTTGGGTTTTTCAAAAAGTTTGAAAAAAATGAAACAACAAAAAGACTTTAAAGGGATGCTTGGGGGACCGGGGGTTTTTTTGGCGAACGGCCAATGTGGATTTGTCAAACGTCCCTTGCCCCCAAAGACCACTTGGGGTTTGATTTTGGGGAAAGTTTATTCAAGAAAAGGGGTTTTTTGCAAAAAAACATGTTTTTTGGTGTGCTTTTTTACATTTAAAAAGATCGATAAAACATGGAGAAAATAAAATTCTTCCAAAAAGATTCACGAGTGGGGGTTTTTTGAGGGCACATGCCCAAAATTTTTTAAGGGAAAAATTTTTTTTAAAATGAAGAAAATTTTAAAATGGGTGTTAACAATGTTTTGTCAGGGCTCGTTTCCATGGGAAAAAGGTTGTACCACAAGGGGTCGGTCTTTTCGGGTTTTCACTGTTGCTATTGGGTAAACGGTGGTGGATTGTAAACCCAAAGAGCCTAATGTCCCTGCCTATTTGGAGATGACCTGGGAAAACTTTCCTTTTAAAATTCGGTAAATTTACAAAAGCCCAAAAAAACACGTGCCCAAAATTTGGGGTTTTTTAAAAATAAAAAGTGAATGGGCCCCCCCCCCAAAGCGGGGGACCCCGGGTTCTCTCCCGGAAAAAAAAAACCCGTGCATTCACTTTTTCCCCTCTTCAAGGAATCCAAAAAGAAACCCCCAACTATCGTTTTTTAAAAAGTAGAAACTTCAATTTTAAAAAAAAATGGGCCCTCTTTCGGCATGGGTTTGACAAAAAGCCCAAATTGGAAAAAAAAAACCACGTTGTTTAGTTACGCAAAAAAGCATGTTGAAAAAACAAAACCCATTTAAAGTTTCAGTAATACATCGGGGGTTTCAATAGGGACTTGGCCCCTTTTGAGAATTTACGGATCTTAGGTTTTTTCTCCAAGAGGGGCTATGGATGTTTCGTTTTTACTCTTTAGGAAGTAAAAAAACCCTTAAACTTCTAGGGCACTGTCCACCATTGGGGTTTTGTTTTTGCTCCCCTTTGGGGCATTTCGAACAAAACCCCGGGGGTTTGTCAGCTTGTTTTGCCGAGTCAGGTTTTGTCCCCTTAGCAGAACGGGAAAAAAACCCCCCTTGATGGGGGACGTATGTAATGAAAATTAAAAAATATGCCTAACCATCCAGAAAAACGGAATTTTTTTTGCACGAAAATATGTCAAACTTGATTTAAAAAACCCAAGGCACTCTTTTCCCAAAGGGATTTAAAAGGGGGTTTAAAATTTTTTTTAATTTTTATAGAAAATTTTTCATCTGCCAAAAAATTTTTTAAAATTTTTTATTTTTGCAATAAACCCCCCCTGGTTACACCAGAGGCCCATTATTATTTTTTGACCTTGTTTTGTTTTTATAAAAAAATCTACTTTCGATAGTGTATTAAAATTTAAAAATTTGAAAGATTTTGCCCCTGAACACAAAGGTTTTTTCTTTGGTATTCACAGATGGCTCCCCCAAATTTACAACAAGGTTTTGGGAAATGCCTTTTATTGCTCCACCTTAACGAAACGTTTAAGGGGTAAGCGACCCGGGGTGTTCAGTTTTCACTGCAGGTTATTCGGGGCCCTCCGTGAAGCTTTTAAATACAAATTTTACGCGGGCGTTGTGGAGAATACCTTTTGTGTTCAGATAGCTTAAGTTCACTTAAAGCTATAAAACTCCTGTATTCTAGTCATCATTTGGTACAAGACATCCAATTCTATTTAGAAAAACTAACCTCTAAGGGATATATAATAGAGTTTTGCTGGATACCTGGACACGTGGGCATAGGGGAAATGAACACGCTGATCGGGCTGCTAAGGAAGCTTCCCAGCGTCGCGACGTTGATTTCAATCTAGTTCCCGTTCCAGATGTCAAAGAGTGGATACAAGCAACGATGGTTGGATTTGCGACAGGTATTTTAGTATGTGATGCAAAATAACAAATTGCATAGTGTGATGCCCTACTCTAATAAAATTCGTCCACCTACGTCTCGACTCTCACGTAGAAAAGAGGTGGTATTGTCCAGAATTCGTATAGGCCCATACACCCCTAACACACGGATATCTCTTAACCAGAGAAAAGGTTATTCCATATGTGACACATGTGATGTCCCTTTTAAACCCGTGCATCATATGCTAGCAGAATGTGCCAAATATGATGCATTGCGCACGCAATTTGATCTCTCCCAATCATATGAAGAACTTCTATCATATGATAACGGCGACAAACTTTCTAAATTTCTCATCCATTGTAATCTATTTAACAAAATTTAATTCACATCTTACACATTTGTTTCTTTCTTTATTTTCATTTACATACATTACTTTTATTTTGCTATTACTTTCTTCATCATCAATTTATTTTGTTATTTATACACTTAGAAAACAATCTAATCATCAAACATACCTGCATTCACTCTTCTCATTTCCTTTCATTCACAGGCGGCGCAATATGACCTAACCGGTTGAAGCGCCCTAGTTTCTCACGTCGTCGTCACGTGGAATTTCATATATACCATGGGACTCGTTAGGAATGGTGTCCTTAGCGTTGCGTGACATCGCAGATATCTTCCGATTTTGCTAAAAACAGTTCTTATATTCTGCTTTTTGAGTAAACGGCTTATTTTATCAGTGGTTCCTTGAACGTAAGGCAGAAATTCAGTTGCTCGAGGTTCGTCTTTTGGAATAGCTTGATCAACAGGTTTACTCGACGTTTTATGGAATGCTCGAGCAATTGTGTTGGGGGAAAATCCGTTTGAGAGTAAGGTGTCTCGTAACCCAATCATTTCTTCAGCCATGTGCTCAACGTCAGACAGTCTTTTGGATCGTATTATAGCAAGGGTGTTTACTATTGGGCAAGCTGTGCTGGGTGGTGGTGTGAGTCCGCGTTTAAATATCGATTTGTATGCATTGGTTTACGGTAGACGGTATGTCCGAAGGTCTCATCCTCTTTCTTGATTAAAAGTACATCTAAAAATGGGAGGCATTTGTCTTGTTTTATTTCTATTGTGAATTTGATATGTTCATTTAACCCATTCAGATAGTCAAGAAAGATATAAAGTTCATCAACTCCATGTGTCCATATGGCACATATATCATCGATATACTTTAACCATAAATAGTGTTTCAAACGAGCATTTTCCAGAGCTTTTACTTCAAAATCAGCCATGAATATATTCGCAATAGCAGGAGACAATGAAGATCCCATAGGTGCTCCCTGGACCTGTTTGTACATGTTTCTCTCATATCTTAAATACGTGTTTGAAAGACAGTGCTCTACCAAACCAGTGATGTACAGTCAGGGTCACATATAAATCAAGAGGTCTGAAAGATACCTCTTTCACCGACATTTCGTGGTCAACTCTTGGTGCCATTATTTATATCGCCCTGTGAACTGCATTATCGATTGATGGAAGCCTTCTAGACTAGTAAAAGTTTTATTGAAATGAGAATGAATAAACCCAATTTATTTTATTTTGATCATTCTTTAATAGTTAATTCTTTGGTTAAATATGCCACCCATTATTGTAAAGGTAATTTATAATTTGATAGTTGTTTGTTTTTTACTGTTGTTTTGGTGATTAAGTTTTCCATTAAAATGTAAACAATGTTATTTAGAAGGCTTCGACTTTGTTTTGCAGAGCATTGTTGCAATGAACACGCCGTACTGTCATGTGATGGTTCATGGTTGTGTCATGATATTGATAGTGTATTCTTCTGTAAAGTATTTACAAATATGCCTCGCAATCCAGGAGATTTGGAGCTAAAGAATACGGTAAGGGTCAGGTGATAGGGTTGTGGCAAAGTGGCATAATTTAAAACACATATAGCTATCCAACTAGTTTGTCATGTGGATACTGTTAGGAAATGGGTGTCTAGGTATGAGGAAGAGGGCTATGAAGGACTGGGCCAATCGTAATAGAACTGGACGCATTCGCTTAACCAACGAAGATGTAGACGATATCATAGTTGCAACATCTGAAGGAGCACCGTTGACTTCCGCTTCCTCGATATTACGTGATATGAATGTAGCTTTTTCAGCCAAAACTGTCAGGCGACGCCTGCATGAAGCCGGACGTCACCACCATATACCGGCAAAGAAGGAGATTCTTACTGAGCTACATAAATTCACACGTTTAGAGTTCGCCCTAGAATACGTGAACCAGCCGCCCGAATTTTGGGACACCGTAGTTTTTAGCGACGAGAAGTCTTTCAGCTCTGAGCAGGATGCACCAGTGAGACTATGGCGACCACCGAACACTCGATACGAGCCAGAGAACATTGCTCCTAAAGCTCGCAGTGGAAGGATATCACTGATGTTTTGGGGCTGGATGTGTGCTGCTTTTCCAGGACACATTGTGAGGGTAGGTCCAAGAATGAACTCCTTGGATTATTATAAGTTTAAGATTTAGAGGACGAAATGCTTCCTAGCGTCCGTAACAATATTCCCTGAACCTCACATGATAAACTTCGTCCAAGATAATAGTGCAGTGCACACCGCTCATGTGGTTCAAGACTGGTACAACCAACACTCACAATTAAATAAAATTCAATGGCCACCGCAATCCCCAGACCTTAACCCAATAGAACAATCTTGTGGTTGTAGAAAGTGCAGGCCTGGGATCCACTACAACAACGAAATGTGGCTGTTCTTCATCAACATGTTGTCGAGTTGTTTACAAGACCACAGCAGACACCTAATCTCTGCAACGCCTTGGTTGCTCCTATGCGAGATCGTCTTCTTGGAGTAACCAAAGCTCAAGAGGGTCGTACTACTTACTGAGTCAAGTGTGGCTCTATAATGACTGTTTAATAATCCATCAAAGTCCAAATTGTTGTAGTGTGTCCAAACCACTCTCAAATTTACCTCTATTAGGTATAATGGATTAACTATCTCGTCGTGGTATTGCGTAGGCCTACTGGGGAAACGTCCACGTTAAATAAACGGCAACAACGCGTCAAACCGATACTTCCTTCATAAAATACAATTGATAAGATGATGTGGAAATTCGGAAACAGTTTAAAAACATAAAAGTATAACTCGATAACAATTATAACAAATTATCGTTCAAGACTACAAACGCAATAAGTGCAACGCAAACAAAAAATCTCAAGATCAAAACCGCAAGGAGAAAATAATATACTGAGTTTTAAATTAAAAGAATTGAAAGACTCAAGACCATTATTATTAAATAAATATCCTTTTAATAGTCCAAGAGCTCGCAACATAAAGTCTCCCCTCATAGGGTACATATGGTTTGACCATGGAATAGAAGCGAAAATTCATGTCATTTTCAAAAATGCGCGTCTTACAAGTCAACGTTGGGGCGTTTACCCGTCAGACGCCCCCAAAGTGGGCCCCAAAAAAGGTCAAATCTGCCCCTATTAAGTATACATGATTGAAACATAAGCAAAATTATAGAAGAAGTTAGCCCAAAATGAATATCACTCGTCAGACGGGCTGCGATGGGACCGTTGACCCGTCAGACGCCCCCCAAAGTGGGCCCCAAAAAGGTCACTCTGCCTCATAAGGTATACATAATTCAAACATACGTCATTTTATAGGGAAAATTACTAGAAAACGAATATCAATCGTCAGACGGGCTACGTTGGGCCGTTGACCCGTCAGATGCCCCCAAAGTGGCCCCCCAAAAAAGTCAAATCTGCCCTCAATAAGAAAACATGATTAAATAATACGGCATTTTATAGAAAAATTTACCACGGAAAAGAATATCACTCGTCAGACTGGCTGTGTGGGGCCCTTACCCGCCACTTGCCCCCCCCCCCCCAAAAAAAAAAAAAGTTTTAAAAAATGTTTTGTCTCGAATACTTACGAAATTATGTTGGATTCAATCGGATTTGTGCGATAATATGTAGTCATGATGTTTTCGCTTATTTTGGGTCATTGAGCCCTGCAATTACCACTTTTTTATTTTTTTGGAATATCTAGAATCTAGATCGATGAATAAATCAGGAAGACATGTTATACTTCGTTTAATGGTAATTATATAATTAATAATGGTGTATGTATTGGGTATAGGGTTAGGGTTTAAACTGTAAAGAGTGTTTTAATTTAATTTTTTTTTACAAATGAAGAGTTGTGTTTAATTTACTACTTGTTACATGATACTATACGGATTCTGCCTATTAAGTATATCGCTTAAACTATTGCATATTGTATAACGATACAAGAAAATCATTGACAATCCATTAATTTTATCACATAAGTAATCATATCATAGTAATCATAAGTTACGTAAATAATTAACATCATATGCTTAACCTATTAAGCAATAATCTTTAATATGTGTTGAATCATGTAAATAGTTTTTATAAGTTACAAACAATTGAGGGTTAGAATATATCAATTGGTATGTCTCCAAACATCAAAACTTTCCATATATTCGTTAACACCGTATGTTTCAACTTTTTATCACAGTAATCTTCAGAAGTAATCATCATCATATCACAAGTAAGAATTTGTAATGTGTTAAATCATACAAGTAGTTTATATAAGTTACAAACAATTAAAGATTAGAATATATAAATTGGTTTGGTATAATTAACTTCAAATATCAAAACTTCTATCACATTCGTAATCACTGTACGCTTGTACTACGCTTTAACATTTTATTAGTAATCTCATATCACAACATACGTAATAATCTTTTACTCGCGTTGAAACATGCAAATACTTTTCACAAGTTAAAAGACATTGAGGATTAGAATAAATAAAAAACTGTTATCACATTTAATAATATTTACATCATGTACGCTGCTTCCGAAACATCTATGTCATCATCCTCATCGAAATCCTCTACTTCTAAATCGCATTGCATTTAAACTCATCAAGTGACAAAGGGTACAGATCATCCAGGAACCATCTTGGTCTGTATTTAACATCTCTCTCTCTCTCTCTCTCTCTCTCTCCTCTCTCTCTCTCTCTCTTATATATATATATATATATAGACATAATGAAATTCTTTCGAGTTTCCGAGTTAAATAAGTTTTATTACCTTTATTACCTGGTAATAAAACTTATTTAACTCGGAAACTCGAAAGAATTTCATTATGTCACACTATATCCGAGAAAATCTACGTAAAAACATATATATATATATATATATATATATATATATATACACATATACATAATGGATTTTTTTTTAAATTTCTGTCTATACAATAAAACCAAGGTGGCTAAGCTCGAGAAAAAACCCGGCTTTGACGCAGAGCGCAGAGGTAAAGTCTGGACTCTGGATCACTTGGAAGCTCTTTCGGTGGTCCTATCGGGTTGTGCTATGCACTAAAAATGTTAAGAAATCATGTGAAATAAGGGGTATTTAGGCACATTTTCCAAATATTGCTCACTTTTCTTATTAACTGACCGTAAATATGACACCAAACTGTTAATTTGTAGTAATTTACCAATTTTGTGTAGGAGACAATTATTTGAAATCTCAAAATGTGCTTAGATAGCGACACACACTCATCCTTTCTGAACAGCCTCCCAAAAATGCAGATTTTTGGATAAAAATTTAAGGTAAATAACGGTACGTTCTGTATGTCAAATAAACTGGATTTGACGATCAAGCGTGTTGTTAAAAGGGCATTTATCATGGTAAAAAAAGATAGCCCGAGCTTGGCAAACAGTCTTAAGGGCAGATTCGACATCTTTGGGGGGCCACTTTGGGGCATCTGACGGGTCAACGGCCCAACGCAGCCCGTCTGACAAAAAATATTCGATTTTCTAGTAATTTTCTTTATAAAATGACGTATGTTTGAATCATGTTACCTTTATGAGGGCAGAGTTTACCTTTTTGGGGCCCACTTTGGGGCGTCTGACGGGTCAACGGTCCATCGCAGCCGTCGGGCGAGTGATATTCATTTTTGGGCTAACTTCTTCTATAATTTTGCCTATGTTTCAATCACGTATACTTAATAGGGGCAGATTTCACCTCTTTTGGGGCCCCCTTTGGGGGCGTCTGACGGGTAAACGCCCCAACGTTGACTTGTAAGACGCGCATTTTTGAAAATGACTTGAATTTCTGCTTCGATTCCAATGGTCAAACCATATGTACCCTATGAGGGGAGACTTTATGTTGCGAGCTCTCGGTCTATAATATTTAGTTGGAATTTGTTAAAAAATTACTGTCTTATGTATTGTTGTTATAATGTTTCAATTTCAAACATTACTTAACTATAGCTCCTGATTGTGTTTGAATTTATGTAATTAGATTTATTTAGTTGTACTCCTGTGTAAATCAGTTTTCTTACTGAATAGAATAGACGGCAAAAAATATATCATTAAAGTTGGGATGACGACGGGCACACGGTCCCTACATTGACGTGTCACATTGTAGAGCGAAGGGTAATGTATACATGTGCGTTCTCCTATCTTTGAGTCGATTTTCTTTTGAACTATAATGCCCTTGTTCATGCCGTTGTCTTGTGGCAATGTGATACAAGTATGACTCCCACTCCCTTGCTTTACCACACGCGCGATCTTCTACTCTTCCAGAAAATGTTTGTAATTACTATATCATCAGTCACCAATATTTCCAATCTTCTAAATTTCAAAAGCTATCACAATATGTAGAGATAACTTAAACTAGGCACTAGGGAATGGAGGCATACTAGGTGTCAAGCAGCGAATCTCGGGTCCTCCCCCCCCCCCCCCCCCCCCCC